>LKUV01000141.1:0-145045 GCA_001414455.1 Hymenoscyphus fructigenus
GGGGGGGGGGGGGGGGGGGGGGGAATTGTGGTTCACTCTTCTCTTATTTATTTGAAATCCAACTTACAGAAATACGGTAATAAATGCAAATGCCCTCCTCCAAATTTCGAAATCGTACAGTCTACATTCTCACAAGTCAGTCAACACTCATCTTTTCTCAAATTTCTCATCAATGAAGGAGAGGTACTTACACACACACGATTGTGACTAGAAGGAGGACGACGGAAGGTTTTGTGCTTGGCTGGTTTAGTAGTGAATGTGGAGCCTTTCGCAGACAGGCCCCCCGTGGGGTTGCAGTGCCCTTCAGTGGCTCTGGTGGGAGAGACAGATGTCGAAAAGGAGAGCTTGGGACGGTGTTGAAGAGATAGTTCAGCTATTTGCGGTATGTTGCTATCGCTATCGCTACTGGAGGAGGCAGAGCAGAAAGGATTGGATGCCTCTTATCTCCTCTAGAGTTGCTGTTGTCGCTAACTGAAACCAGGCCATTGCTACAAGGAAGAGAGTCTCACAAGAGCTGCGAATTCGGACCCCACCAAAGGACCTGTTATTTATGTTAGGCTTGTGTAACTGGAGAGAAGTGGAGAGCCAAGAGAGGTGTGAACTAAATTATTGGGTTGGGTGAAATTCGCTTATTTAGTGATTTAACTTTTGGAAGAGGGGTTTGAGAGGGTTGGTATTGTTTTGTGGGAGTGTGGCTGATGTCTGGTTGATATTCGGTTTAGGGGGTGGATGTTAGTGGGTCAAGTGTGAAGAGCAGATAGTGAGAGGGTTGGAAGTTAAGGATTGGTGAAAGTTAACACGACAATCTGGGATGTGAAGGTAGACCAAAGACCAGCAAAAACAAAGAACGGTGATTGAATAGGTGAGGGAAGGAAATATGAAAACTAGAAGGAAGGCGCCTAAGGGGGAAGTCTTTGTGACTGAGATGTTGTTCTTTATGTAGTTGTGTGTTGCTGTTGTAAACCAGGTCACTCTTAAGGCTCCTTCGAAGTTAAGACAAGTGGATCCACCGACAAACAGCATGCAAGAACGTACCCAGCCTAGTACAGCGGACTTGAAAATTTCTTAAATTGGTAATACATATGCTAAGCAACCTCTCTCAACCACTTTTGTATCTCCATAAACTTTTTAATGGCTCCACTGATCGCAAGCCAATCCTCAGCATCAGAAAAATTAACTGAGCGACTTAAATAAAATGTCCACTAAGGTTCAAGAATTAGCAAATGTCAGAGAGCCTAAGTAAAGATCCGCCATGTCCTAGCTGGTACTCGGGGCAGATGAGAAATACATGAAAGCTGGGGAAGTAGAGAGAGAGAGAGAGAACTCACAAAAGCAGCTTCCTCCTTTCCCCTAGCCGCTGCAGTCCCAACAAGCAAAATCCACAAAAGCACCCCCGGATACCTCACCCAAAACTCATCATCACAACACTTCGAAAAACTCCCAAACAAACCCTGAAATGCCATCTCATTACTCCCATCATGAAAATGCATCGGTCTCCTATCCAGACTATGTTCATAAATAACCGCCGCATTCTGAATACTTTCCAAAACATGGTTATGACAAGTCTTATGACAGGTAGAGAGAAGTGGTAAAGTGAGGAGGTGGGTTTTGTAAGGGTGTTTGGGTTCGCCGATGAAGGGGATGGGTTCTGTTTCTTCGGTTTTGAATTTAGGTTTGAGGGGGTGGGAGGAGAATTGTTGGGTTAGGAGCCACATTTCTTTTAGGCAGGTTGTTATTGCCTTCTGGCCTTTGCGGTATTTTATGCCTTCGAAGTTCCCGGTGGCTGATAATGGTGATTCGTGGCCAGAAAATCTATGGCAGGTGGTGGAGGTGACGGGTCGGTTAACGAAATATTCGACACTTGGAAAGCGGGGGGCTCTTCCAGTCAGAACTGATATCGTGTAGTCGAAACTGTTGGATTCATGAGTTAGTGTGCCCTTAGCATTAGCTAAGCTGGTGGCTTGGGTCACATACATTATGAGTTTCGCTGTGAGTGCCCAGTCTCCATCTTTCTGGAGACATCGAAATCCTCCTCTGAGATTGACGATTCTTTCTATCGCATCCATATGGGAGCTCATTTCATCCGCATTTCTATAGCCCGCCTATTACATATTTGAGTAAGTGGAGTAAAACAAAACGAGATTGTTATTTGTGGAGTAGAGATCGGGCTGCTGAAATGAGCTCGGTAACCTCTAGTAAGGCAAAACGGTGTTTGGAAACCTTATCGTGGAAAAATGACAGCATCCATGAGCAAAGTAAATGGTACTGCTCGAAAATGAGGCGAAGAAAATATTGACCAAAAACAAGAGAACCAAAGAAGCCACACACCACATACCGTCCACATACTAAAAGTCATAATCGCCCCAATAGTAACATCACTCATCGCAGTCTTTTCATCCTCAAGCCTTCCCTGAATCCACTTCAAAGTATCAACCCGAAACTGAAAACACTCCGTACTCTGTCCAATCCAAGAAAGAACAGCCGGATCCAAAACCGCCCCTTTGACAGGCGTATAATCCGGACTTTTGATATGAGGCATCCAGTGTGATTGCCTAGGCGTCACACTCCTGCCATCATCGATACGATCGGAAGCCGTCACCCGGAAGGGAGTAGGAAATGGCCATTTCGATCGGTTAACGTATAGGACTGGTCCTGTTTTCTCAAACCATGCGTAGGGAACTACTGATTGATTTCCTTCCTGTCAGTCAATCCCCTTACTCCAAAGGATAGAAAAAAGAAGGGGAATATCTCACAATTCGCCTGATATGGAACTGCAGCCGCAAGTGGCAACTCTGGTGGCTTCTCGGGGATAGCCTTGGTGGCGGGTTTTTCTTCTTCCGGGGGTCGTAATTGAAGAAGACGTCTCGGTTGTTTCGCCCTTTTCAAATATGCCTTTTTTACTTCTCTCGATTTCTGATGATGTCCTTTCATAACATGTGACCGGACCGTACTCAAGCTGGAAACCGTGCCGCCTTTCCCCACAAGTACAAATTGTAGGGGTTGCGGTCGTACATCGTCGTCTTCGTCCTTTGTCGGTCGTGGCTGACACATATTTACAAGCGACGAGCTTATTCATCGAGGCGTTTGGTAATCGAGTTGCTTATGAGAAAACGAGTTGAATGCTTACACTGCATAGAAAGAAGTAACTTTTTGGTGGATGTTTACCAAGAACGGAGGCGTTCCAGGGAGTCAACGCTTGGCTCAAAGTTACCTAGCACCGGTTATGACTGCTGCATTCTATTGGTGTAGAGACTGTCAGAGGAATTGAAGCCACAGGAGACAAGCCCGACCTTATGTACTCTTGCAGAGAAATTATTCTATTACTTCATCATTACCTTGCAGACATGGCAACTGATCAATCCTTAGGGATGGACAAATACGAAGCATGCCAATCAAATTGTGGAAACGGCTATTGGGGGCCAGAGCTTGGTCCAATGGCAAAGAAAATTGCTGCGCAATTATACGGAAACAAGTATTATTATCGTTTCGTCTCTTCCCCGAAATGTTACAAGCGTTCCTCCAAAGACAAGCAAAACGGTCCGATAGAGACTTGACACCAAACTCCAAGCCATGCATTCATCAATAATCTTCATTGTCGTCATCAGCATTCATTCCGTTCCTCTCTTCAAATTGCATAAACTGTAGCTCCTCATTATCCCCAATTACTTCTTTCCATCGCTCTTCAACTCTATTCAACATTCGTTCATCAAAGGACATGTCGAGAGAGGAGCTGCTTGTCTCTTCCTGCTCGTAGTACCAATTATACAACAAACTTGGCTTTGCCTCTTCAACTAACTGGCAAAAGGTAGCCAGGGCAAGCTCTAGGATTGCTTTACTCTTATTATTGTACAGAGTCGTAGCATAAAGAACACCTGTTATGCAATTAGTTATGTCCCAACTTGAAACAAGCAGCAAGATGGAAGGTTGAAAAGCATTATCAGTTACACAAAGATATCGTCAAGGTTATTCGGACAATGTAGATAAGTAATTTTTAAAATTAAATCATCATATAATGCGGGGAAGTGAATGGGAGAACAAGAGAGGATGCTTACATTGACCAGCCGGACATTCTCCAGTTTCACTCGAGTGTACCATGATATACACAGGATTTTCTTGGACGAAATATTCAATCTGAAGAGTCTTTGGTGGGAACACAACAACAGAGACAGCTGCGAGAGGAGCCCCTTCCACGGAGCTTTTGAAAATGGAGGAAAGAGGTGATGAGATCACAGCAACAGTCCTCGAGATCGCCTTCATATCCCTCTCATCCTTTATGTCGTGGATATGAAGCTTGGCTTCCACATGCTCTCCATTTGCGAGATGCAAATTAACAGGTAGGTTGTCATCGACGAGGGTGGTATCGGTGATGCCACAGTCAAGTACGTAGACACCACCACCAACTGCCCCTGCTCGACAAGCAACTTGTGCAATCTCTGCACCTCCGCCCCATTTTGGAACCACTGCCCCGAAACCAGGGCCAAAGAGACCGATGGAAGTCAAATGGCGAGCAATCCGTGGAAGAGCCCATTTCACAGTGGTCTTGTCCGGCGACTCCAAAGGTAATGCCAAAGCAAAAATTACCATCTGCAGATGATCGGGGAGTTTGAACTGCGATGAGAGGAATCCATGCAAGCTTCTCTCACCATGTGCTTCCCAAACATCCGTCTGATTTTCGTAGTCCACCACGAACTTCAAAAACTTCATCAGACTTCTTTTCGCTCGGTTATCGATATTCTTGTCTTGAAATATGTCTTCCCGGCCATTTGGTAAACGCTTCAGCGATGAACCGTCCGCATCATATATCCACCAATTTCCGACAGCCTGGAACTCCAGCTGGCGGTAGACTTTCGACGATACCAGATAGGAGAGGAGCTTCGACTTGGTGTAGATGATTTGCGGGGAGAGCGTGAGGGTGTAGGCTCGTGAGAAAGAGAGCTTGGGGGCTTCATTTGACTCGTCTTCCGTTGCTGCCTTGCACAGGCTGGTATTTCGAAATGGTGTTGGGTGTGTAGCTGTGGTGAGGTCAGAACAAGCTGTATGGACGGCGGAAAGGTCTGCTAACCATTCTCAAGCTTCTCTACCCATTCATCAACCTCTTGCAGACTAAAAGCAGCTTCAGAGCCGCCATAGTATTGATTTCCATCGACATGGAGGATCTTCTTGTCAGAGCGGGACAAGGCTCTTCAAGGCAGGCTTCGTCAGTCAGACTGGATCGTATTATCTGCCGATGAGAATTAAACTCACAAAGCAAGCAAAGAATTCTGGAGGCCAGTCCCCTCGATCACAACATCCCATTTGGTGTCGCTCAAGGATTCCATCGTGCAGAGTTCTTAAGAAAAAAGTTTAGTGGGGGGCTGGGAAGGATCCATGGGGTTTAGCTTCTACCCTAAGCCTGATTAGGCAACAAGGCTTCCAGAGGACAAAACCAAATTTTCGCGAGGGAAAACTCTTCTCTCTGCAACCCTCCGACCCAGTTGCGCGATTCTGCTCCAAAACCACAGAATTGCGTGTGGGAGATGCCTTTCAGTAGGCGTCTCGTTTGTTGGATGGTAGACCAATTCTTCATCCTGTATCTACTGCTCTTGAATCTTTGATCTGACGGATGCGGTTCGAAATGGACGGTACACTTTCTACCCTTAAACTTATCTTAATATATAGCCTCTTGCTACCTGATATGGACTTCCTGAGGCTCATTGAAGTATGGTGTATTTTTGGATAACCTCCATACTTCTAGTACCGCGCTCTAGCTGCTTGCTCCTTGAAGGCTTCTTTTCCACTCGAGATTTTGGAGCTCGAAAGTCACTTGATAAGATTCCTAGTTCTCGGACTCGATCTTTGGTGTAGACAAGTATTCACACGACAAATTGCTTTCCCACCTTAGAGTCCAAAAGCACCCAAGCCACGAAGGAGACAAGGAAAAGCTTGGTAATAATTATTGCCCGAGACACAGCTCAAATCGTGAGGACTTCAAAAGCCTCCCTATAGGTCAGGCAATGGTAGTGCCGAATTCCCCAGGCTCAAACATTCTACCCTATCGGTGTTGAAACCATCAACTCGAAACGTTGTCGTGAATACAACCACAATTTTTGTCGAGGTAAGATTTGATTATTTCTACTACTATTGGGAAAGACGTCAAACTTAAGAGGAGCGAATTTTAATTATCTGAAGCAATTCATGGAAGTTGTAAGAATCCCTGTCATCGTTCTTCGTACACCTGAGAAAATACATTATTTTAAAAGTTTTAGCATAACAAAATGGAATGAATAGACTTGTAGGATGAGTTCACATAATAAATTTCCATTGATCCTAATCATCATATGCTACTCTGTTGGTTTAGCTTAATTATTCTAGGCCCCCTGGAATAATCTCCTTTGATTATGTATTGTTCGGGTGTACGAGGAACTTTGGGAAGGACCCTTACATTTTAGTTTGGTTATTCTAGACCTTTTGGAGTAAAAATATCTTTAAGTGGCGCGCGCTGAACAATACAGGGACGGTGTAACGCCCCTTCCCAAGTGCATCAACAGCAAAATTCTCGAAGTTCATCCATTCGAAATATATATTCGCCAACTATGTACAATATATAATTCTTCAAGCTTGCATATATCTTCTGTTTCCCCCTGCTACCACTTCCAATACATTTATACCACCTCAAGAAGCAGCCCTCCCCACACTCTGTGGGTTGGAGAACAAGTTATTCGGATCAAACGACTTCTTAATATCTGCCAGCTTCTGATAATGGCCCAACCAGTACTGGTTCTGCGCTACAGTGGTAGATAGCGTAGGATCAGCATAATTGATATATGACCCAAAGGTCGTGGTTTTCACTAGTCATCACATCAGTCCTTTTCATTCTCCAATAGGGATTCAGAACTTACTATTGTTAGTAATACTATTCACCCAACCATTCAAGAAATCAAATCCATTGCTTGGATAACTTCCCCCGTTAACACGATCATAAAACTCGTACTTGATCAACGCATTCCGATGAGCATAGGATGAAGAGTCAACCCCAAGTTTCGTGATGGCAGAATTAACACCCCCGTGGAGATCAAGGATAAGATACCAATCCTGTGGTTGAGTGTGTCAGTACATATGTCGGTAGTAAGAGGAGGGGTTGGATCTTTGGAGAAGATAGATGAATTGCGATATTGCGGGGGAGAAAACCATCCGATGTCCCACATTTAATATAATTTTTATGTTGAATATTGGAAGCGAACGTTGTAGCACGAATGTGGGGCTGGAATTTAGGGGAGAGGAAAAGGAAAGGTACGTACTCTGGTGTTGGATCTAGCTGTGTTATACCAGTAGGCCCAGAAAGCATCCATTGCAGCGTCATTCAATCTCTCAGTCATCAAACTCTTGGAAAACTAAGGGTATCATGAATTAGCCTCGATGTTGAAGAAAAGGACGTGGGAAATCTTACGAATGTTTCATGAACGTCATAGTTCAAAGGCGTTGACAAACTCCCGTACGCATATCCAGTCAAAGTATCAATCCATCCTTTTTGAGAGACCTGTCCACCAGAAACCCCGATCTTGGTCAAGAAAGGCTGAATCGCGGTCTGGAAATTTGCTTGTGTCCCATAGTAAACACCCATCAAAGAAACACTCGCTCGATTGATCATGATTCGCAAGTTCATCTCAGCTGGCGCAGTTCCATTGGCATAATCCTGCATTGCTGCGAATGCAGTTCGCATTTGTTGCTGGTTGAAGTTGAGAGGATAGTTGAAGACAATGTTGTTCGAAGGAGCGGCGAAGGTTTGAAATTTCATCGTTGTGATTATGCCAAATGAAGCGCCAGCTCCCCGAATAGCCCAAAAAAGATCTGGGTTTTGAGTTGCGGAGGCTGTGACGACTGTGCTATTGGCGAGTACCACATTTGCTTCCACGAGAGCATCGGAAGCCAATCCCCTGGTTCGAGAGCTGTACCCATACCCTCCTCCCACGACATGACCGCCTACTCCTACACTAAAATTTTGTCAGCAAAAACTTCTGTGTTTTGTCGAAGAAAAGACATACCCAGGACAAGTTCCATGAGAGAAAGCACGTTGACCTTGGTTATACAGTGACTGGGCAACATTTCCCAATCTTGCACCAACCCCAACAGATGCAATTCCAGTTGCGCTATCAACAGTAACGGTGTTGAAAAGTTTCATGTCCACCATCAGGTGTCCATTCTCACCACCCAATCCGTGCGAAGCATAACTGTGACCTCCAGATTTCGGCGTCACAAGAATATTGTTGGCTGCAGCACAAGAAACAGCAGCTTGAACTTGGGCAACCGTCGTCGGCTGTACAACAGCAACCGGAGTATATGGCAAACGGAGATTGAAGGGCTTGATGGTTTGCGACCATTGTGAATTTGTTGTCAGGATCTGTGGAACACTTGCGGCTGATAGACAAGTATCAATAGCTGCCATGGGAGCAGCATTGATGGCAGCCGGAGCTAAGAAGAGCAAGATAGCGAAAAACATATTGACAGAACTTCCAGAAGTGATCAATCCGAAGCAGAAGGGAATACTTGCTACAAAACCTAGCACAAAAAAGCCTTGGGGTCCGGTCTTCTTCGTTTGAATATGTACCACTGCGGTCATAAGCCACCGCCTCGCCACTTAGCCATCAGCTCAAGGTAAATATGCACTGTATGCACAGATAAGGCAATACTCAAATTAAAGCACTCACAGGCTTCAATTCTCGTATGAGTAGTGTCTAAGCACAAGCCCTCGTGACAAAAAGTAGCTCTTGCTCTCCGGGTCTTTCGGTAACCTCAGCCTAGAATTACCGACTATTATGAAGTTTTCCTCCACCACCCCAGAAAGATAGACGAGGTGGTATCGTTTCCCCTGAAAAGAACAAACTAGCGAGTCTGGAACATAGCCGACACAGAAAGCAATTTCGAGATAATGGTAAGATGAACCCACCTTGTTTACTCACGTGTGAGAACAGGGTATATTGCAACCATATATCAACCCCACACTCTCATGCAAGCTCACTATCAACTGGGACCGGTCGGAAACCGGCATCCCAATGTCGTACTTAGAGTTGGTGACGGAAATCTCCCGAGTCCGCGGCTATATAAACATATAAAAGTTGCCTTTCCGCCTAAATCACAATTGCCTAATTCGGAACAGACGAGCCGATGTTCGAGGATTAGACCAAGTAATTATTTCTTGTATTTCTGATGATCAGGTGCTGGTTTTGAATTGTGATGAGGCGATGTTACTATCGATGTATTAAACTTTCGCTCAATTCGAGACTGGTGCCTTGGACATACCATTACCCCACAATCTTGGAAACCTCGTGTACATGGTGAAATTTTGGGGAAGACTTGAGGCTGTTTTGCACAATACGTAACCACAGCCTCAATGGCAAAATCTGGCTCAGGAGGAGATGAGATCGTCATTTCGTTGAAACGTTTTCTCTGTTAAATAACGGGAAGCCCGCTGAGACGAAGAAGATTTGAGCGTTAAAGGTTTTTACAATGTCTTCCAGAATGAATCCGCTAGTTTTATTATCGGTGTTGCTAGATGTCGTTTCAGCAGCAAATATTTTTGTCTCTCATTACCAAGGAACAATCCAGTCATTGACTTTGACACCAACAAGCAATGGAGGATACTCACTCACTACAAACAGTTCAACAAATGTTGGAGGACAACCAAGTTGGATGACATTTGATTCCGCAAGTCGAATAATATACTCGTCCGACGAAACTGGCTCTGGAAGTGCGTCTCTCACGGCTGTCACCGCGGCAGAAAATGGCGGCGTATCGCTGGCGGGGAAAGCAACAGGCGTAACGCTTGGTGGCGTACATAACACTTTGTACGGACCTGGTTATATTGCGGTTGCACATTAGTATGTATTCAGTCAATTTTAAAATCTCCCCACTAACCTGAGTTCAGCCAAATGTCGTCTATCACCACTTACAAGCTTCCGTTGACCTCTACCTCAAAATCTCTACAGACGTTGAAGTATACGATGAGCGGACCAGGAAAGATTCCATCCAGAGTACGTTATCTTCTTCGTTGTCTTTTTGACACCAAGTCTCCTTACTGGGAAAGCAGTAATGTACTATCTGGGGATTGGAAAAATGGCAAGAGTGATTTCAAGTTCCGAGAAGTCTCTTTGACTGCTAGCAATTAGCAATTGATCAACAGGAAAGATGACTTGAATTAACTTCGAACAAACTTATTATGACCCCTTGTAGAACTATCATGTTAACATTTCAATTCTAGCAAGATGCTCCTCACCCGCATCAAGTCATCGCAGACCCAACAGGAAATTTTCTTCTCTCGCCTGATCTAGGAGCCGATCAGATCAGAATATTCTCCATCAATAAGTCCACGGGGAAACTCACCGACTGCCCAAGTTTTGTCACGGTCAGTAACCTTCCCCTTTCCCTTACCTGGTTATCAATATCCAAATAGACCGAGAAAATGAAAATGACCAGGAACTAACTCTCGCAGGCTCCCGGAACCGGACCACGTCATGGAGAATTCGACGGAAAAATCCTCTATGTAGGCAACGAGCTCGCAAACACAGTAGCAGCATTTGCAGTTACTTATCCCGACAATGGAGGCTGTCTCACTCTCACTCTCAAGCAAACCTTGACAACCATCGCCAACAACAAGCCACTCCCCTCAGGATCAAAAGTAGGCGAGGTCCACGTCAAAGGTAGATTTCTTTATGTCTCCAACAGAAGAGATCTCTCGTTCTCGCCAAACGACTCGATCGCCTCCTTCTCACTCGACGACGCGGGAGTTATGAAATTCCAACAAATTACCTCGAGTGGTGGCACTTATCCAAGAACCTTCTCGATCAATAAGGCTGGGGATTTGGTTGTCATTGGGGATCAGACGACTGCCAATGTCGTTGTCGTTAAACGAGATATTACCACTGGACTTTTGGGTACTCAAGTTGCTAGCATGAGAATTGGGAGCACAGGGACGCCAGAAAACGACAATGGGTTGAGTGCGGTTCTCTGGGACGAGTAATTTTCAAAATCAAGCGATGAAAGACTACAAAAAAGAACACTACAAAGAAACTCTGCTTGCTAAAACTGAAGGTCTAAATGTATATAAAATGGGACTCGTCAACATATTATTTGTTCATCATGTATATAAAATCCCGAGATCTCTTGGGCGAAGAACAATAAGATTGATTGATACTTGATCGCTGTACTGCCTCATTCATCATTTTAAACTTTTGATGATCATTCGGGGAGATCCAAACAACCCATCGGTACATCAAACTCGAGTAATAACAATTCAAGACCTCTCTTGCGAATAAACAGAAGTTTGACTTGCAGTATACTCAATACCAGAAACCAACAGAACATGATAGTCACCAAAGACATTGATTGCCAAACAGCGACTGTCCACTTCAACTTTCCACTTGGAGCATGAATTGATGTGTATCATCCCAGGAGATTCCTCAATTTCACCGCCAATTCCATCACGACCACCCACCTTTCACTGGAGAGGAAAACCCTTATGCTCATCATACTTTCTATCATCACTGTTTCGATCTACTCCCCACTTTCGCATCATTATACGCCATCTTCTCATGCCCCAAAACATCATTTGAATTACCACACATTGTTCTCTCGGGAATCATTCATGCCATAGCTCCAGACTCCCTCAATGTTCCCTGAGTCCCATGTCAACATCCCGTTCTGATAACCGAAACCACGGGAAGAAAAAATATCTGATCCCTAAGAGACAGAAACCACTAGAAAAGACCCAAAATAGGATTCAGATGCGTTGTTTTTGAGAGAGAAGGACAAAAAAAGAGAATCACAATGCGGGGAAGACTCTGTAGTGTTTCGGTTGGTGAAGAAATGGTGACAAAATTATAATCTCATCAAGCCATTGGTGAAAACTGAAACATCAAAGGAAAGGGTTGACATGACAAGTGTAGGCTGATCAAAAGGTGTTTCGCCTTATGAAATGCTTCATGTAGAGAATCCACCTGTCAACCTGTCAAAATGCCCAAACCCATCTTGGAGGCTCTTTTTTTAGACTCATGCACACTTGGACAGCAGGAGTTTTGTTGCATTTGCGTCGAACTGAAGTTTCCATCCAAAGTAGAAAGATCATACCATACACAACCCAGCAAAGATCGGACCATATCAATTGGGATTCCGGTAAACCAGACATCCGAAAAGCGGGATGACTTCATACGGACATCTTGCTGTATTTGTGTTTGGAAACCCTAGAGAAGGCCACAAGGTGCTATTTTTGGGGTGGTTTTGAAGTGTGCGCTGTACAGAAAAAATCATGAGGCTATTGATGTTTCGAAGATTTGGCTAGGTTTCAAGAAGCGGCCACGAGGCTGATACATCGGGGTAGAGCATTAGCGATATGCGGAGATCCCTTAACTAGGGTTTGTACATTTTCCATGGGCGAACCTGCTGGATGGAAACGTTGACATGTTTACAGTCGTCCAAACTTTGTTTCCTTCAACTGGAAATAAGATTTGGACGCCGCTTTAATATATCAAAACATCTCGACCTTCTTCGGGGGTTATACTGTACAGGAACAGCGTGCATATGCTGAAATTCCAAGGAAAGAACGGTTAAGCAGATAAGAACGCCTCCTTTCTCACCTTACATCAGCTCAGATGTAAGGATATGAAATCCAAACCAATTATACAAGCTGGGGATTGCATTCTGTCGAAAGACTCGTCATCGGGTGAAGATTTCCCCCGCGCCTAAACCCCCTCTTTTGTTTCTCACCACCACTTTGAGCTGCAAGGTTACATTTCTGCTGTGGGATGCTAATTGCCCCTATCTCTCTCAAGCCTCAACGGTTACAATGACCTTTTGTACGGCGCCACCAATATTTTCGACATTAGGTGATCAGAGGAATGGATGTCCATTCGGATAATTTCTTTGCGTCGGAGGGTTGCAATGTTCTTTGCATCGCACGGCAGAAGGAATGCTGTAACCTGTCATCTTGATAGGGCCCAGGAGAATGGCTCCGAAAAGAAGAAAGTAGGAACAGGCGATCTACCATATAATACCCAATATACCTTGTTGGGGAAGCCATGGAAAGGACAGGAAATCTGCTCAGTGAAAATGAAAAAAAAGGCGCATCGCTTTTGAAGCATAAATTAAACAGTTCAGAAGAGGCTGAGACAAGAATTCAGGGATTGTGTTGTTGAATATCAAGGAAATTCAAATGTCGCCGACAGGAAGATACCGGTATATGGCATTGCGGTGTCCCTAAACGGATTAGTAGAAGATGGCAAAACTCCATCAGAGGTGTACACACGATCTCCATATTAAGTATCGATCTACAGAGTCCCGGGGATACGTTCATCTTATTTCGATCTCTGGATTTGGGGTCTTGGAATTCTGCAGTTTTCATGAGGCTCTGTCTGGTTCTTTGTGGTCAATAACTTCCGTTGCAGATTTTCCGATTCTGGCAATTTGAACTTTGTCTCCAAAGTACGACTCCGTAGTGTTTAACAACAGAATTTCTCTCCAGAAAACATGATCGACGCCCACCATGTGGCTCAGGTTTTCCAGGGGTCCAACTGACTCGATGGTGAGATCACCCGATCCAATCTCGCGACCTTGCTGTCCTTCTTTGAAGATCCGGAACATAGTGAAATAATCTCCGAGCGGAAAAACCTCGCTCCCCCCATTCATCAACTTGGCTGCTGCGCACATCGCGGTTTGTGCCATGTTTTCAAACCTTGAATTGGCTGGGTAAAAAGTGAGCTACCGTTCAGACACCGTGCCAGGCCTGAGTTTCTCGGTTAGGCACAGCGTTGCAACTAAACTCGGAACGGTGTATAAAAGACGTTGATATAGGTTGGTTGGCGGTAAGGGGGTTTAAACAAGTCGAACAACCGCAAAGCCGGCGCAAAAGCGCTTCAAACATGGAACTTGTGAAAGTTATTTATAAGGGCTCAATGCATGCCCCTTCATATTTTGATATTTAACAGGGGTTTGCTTCCAAATTTTGGTCAGAATTCAATTTATCTAGCATGCAGCAGTGGTTCTGGGAAAGGGAAAATGGCTGGTCAAGATTTAAAAGGTGATGAACTTTATTCTTGCCTCTGGAATCCGGATGGTCTGCCTAATAGCGATCTATTAATCTTGTCAGCGAATGTTTCTTGCTCGGAATGGCTTGAAAAATACCTTTGGCTGATTCGGCGAAATGTCCTCCAAGTCCTTGCTTCTTTGCTGAGAATTAATCCTTGTGAACATCATGATCCAATATATGCATATTATCGACCGAAGCCTCCCTTGCGCGTGTCGCTCAACCGGATTCCAGAAAAGGAGTCAACCACCCCTCGCGTAGGAAAGATTTCTGCAATTTGGTAGAAGTATATGTCGTGTAACGAGTTTGACTAAGTTGTATGGTAGAGTATGATATTGGACATGTGCCCAGGTAAACACACATCAACGCTTTGATAAGGCAAGAATGAGCCAGTGCTTTTTGGAGTTGTCGCGGAATCAACTTCCATTTACGGATGCCTGCAGCGAGAAGAATGAGGTTTGCAGCGCCTTGTCATCATGGGAACAAATGCTGCCCAAGACATCAGTAACATTAGGTGCTCGACATGTCCGTACCCCACAAGGACACACGAGCAGTAAGTAGGCGTTCAAACCATTGAGCTCTAGGAGCACAGTCTTGCAAGATAAAATACGGATGTTCTTGAGTGTTAGGGAGAATGGAGCTCTGAACATCAAGCTTATTCCTTGAGTGGGGTTAGGAAATAGCCCTTGTAATTGAGAAGTTTCCCTCCAATGGGTGATGTGCAATTCTTCACGATGACGACGTGTAATTTACCTATCGGGAGGTGAGTTTATCGCCATCTGAATTTTGGACCAGTCGAAGGGGAGGAAAATGACAGGCCTGAGAGGACCCGGAATCGGAAATTCAGAATCTTCATGGCTTTAGCCAGAGGCCCTGGACAGTGATCTACAGATCTCAGGATGCCCACGGGGGCCCCGGTCACCTTTTACCTCGAACCTGGGCGACAGCACCGGCTGCGTTGAATTACCAACGGAAATGAGAAGATTTAATGTGTTGCGGGTGTGTTGAAATTGTGATGCTTAGGAGAACGAAGTCAAGACGAAGAAGATGCCGGGAAGAGCTTAGGCCGTCGTCGGAGCGTCGTAAGGCATCTCGAGCTCTCAGCCACGAGCCTCTCAAATTCTCAATCATCATCTCCGAGATGTTTCTCTATTGGGAATTCCACCATGGCCCCACGAGCAGATTCTCGTCCACCACCACCACCCTCTGCAACTGGCTTCTTCTGGTCACAGAGTGCCCCTTGACGGTACTTATTGATATCCCTTGTTCGGTGAGTATCCATCATTCACCACTGCCCGCCTAGTGATCCTCATCACACTGCATCTGCACTTTGCGCTGTGCATTGCGGCGAGATCAACCTTGCCCTTTCGTTCCTCAAGACCCTGTCAACGCCGCATCCGAAGTTCTTGCCGTGGGCAGCACCGCATCGGACGAGCAAGAAGAAGGCGTTGAGTGCCCAACACCTGAGGCACCAGCGAGATGGTCGAAGCCGTTGATTAGAGGGGCTCAGAAAGAGTTCGCCCACGGTGCAACTCGTGGAGATCGGTGGGGCAAGCGATCAGAGATCAACACGGCGCAGTAGAGAAGTTTCTGGGCACGGCATTTCGATTTAACTAACGGGAGGGAGTACAGTCTCCTTCTGAGCACGATGAACGAGCAGCAGAACAATGAAGATGGCGGAGTCGAATAACATCGAAGGAATGCGATTGGTGATCGGTTGATGGCATCTTGGATGTGGCTCTGAAGAACGGTAAACCAATATTCTGGAAGTTCAGCTGGCTTTCACGCCAACGATCAATCTGGTTTAGTGGACGTGCAAGCGAGGGGTCAGCCCTTTCGGGCAACGGCCTTGAGCGGGAAACTTCCACTTGTCAAGGGCTTCCATGAATCCATGAATTCGTTCCATTCCCCTTTCCATTTCAGATGAACGCCTCTCAGGAATGCGGGAGATGATGCTCTCCACCACAGGCGACATGCAGATGACACGCTTTCCGTCCGTATTCGTAAGTTGGCTTCATTAATAATCACCCGAAAGGGTAGGATGAGACTGACACTTGTCTGGAAATACTGTTTTTAGGTCAAACCTAACAGCAACAAACTTTCTTTCTAAGGATTTTCGGCCTTGTTTTTAATCTGTATACTCCGTAGCCAATTGAGAGGACCCTGAAGCCAACGCAAACCAACCAACCTCCACCTCCAAACTACCGAGGCTAGACTAGACACGGGAGATTCCCAAGGGCCAAGCCCATTTTAGGTTCCAACTACTCCGTAAATCTCACGATGCAAAATGAGATGAACCTGACAGCGATGCAATTCCAAAACTGACAACAATCTGAATTCGGAGACATAGATATCGCCAAAACACGGCGGTTATTAAAGGCCCCGTGTGTTACATTGATGAACCGTAATCCGTGAACACTGTACAGTCGAGTTTCAACCTTTAACAACTCCGGCCGTGCAAGGCAAGGCAAGCCTCTGACACTGCGTGACTGCAGCGTCTACCGCGTACCACTCCGTTCCCTCAAGAGGAACGTGAAGGAAAGAAGCTAAAACTAACACAAATAGCATTCGAAGTAAAGGAAAAGGGCCACAAATAAAAGGAGACAGAGTAAAGACGAAATATAGCTTTCAAAGTATGGTGTGCGAATGCATGGTGACTTCCTCAGGCTGCGCCCACCACGTTAGGACCCCTACTCAGCCGTTCAAGTCCAAGTTTCCAATTCCGAGAGCCACAGAAACTGCGTGCCCGCCTCGTGGCTTCAACTTTTCCCACCCGGTGGTGGACAAGCCTGTTGAGTGGCTACCAGTCACGACCCTCGAGGTCAGCCTGGGTCCCCGCCTCGCTCTCCCTTTGCACCTGTCAGACACTGGATCTGCGTACCCGAGCTTCAAGGATCAGCATGGCGCTTTTAGCTCATCGCACTGGTGGCACATGGAAGGGACATGGGGACGTGGAACATCAACTGCAAACGACTGCAGTTGGCTAGGGTGGTGGGGGAGAAGTGGAATGCACGTGTTGGGTGGACATGTGTGGTGGGAAGGGAAATGGCTGGTGCTTTTCAAGGGAAAAAGGGGGAGAGGGAAAGGAGTGGAGTGAAGCGACAAGGGTAGCCGACGATGCGATGCTGACCATGGATGAACTCAGGGATCAGGAGCCGAACGCTCGTGTGGAGCGAGTGGGACAAAAGAATCAAAACAAGAGGACAACAGATGGCAGCCAGCGCGCTGGGGGGGAGGAGAGACAGGGAGGCTTCTTGGCCGGCTCCAAAGAGAGATAGAAAGGAGCGAGCGTCGCTCAGACTCCTTTGCATGTCCCGGCAGGCGCTGCCGGAGCAAAAGTCCAACTTGGTGTGCGACTGTCCTCCGTAGATTGCGGTTGTTACGCCTCCAAATGCGAGTCTGCGAAGACGAAACCACGAAAATCTCGAAAGGGCAGCGTCATGAGACAAGCGAGCTGGGACGAACGTTGTAGTTTTGCCCATGAAAATTGGACTCAATTCCCGGCCTGAAGGAAGGGTTTACCAGAATAGAAAACAACAGCAAAACACGAGGATATGGTGCCTCCGTACCAGCCAATTCCTGGACATCGACCTCAGAGATTGACTATCAACCACTTTTACCGACGACTCGTGGGGGCACGTCACCATTTCCTGCAAGCTGCTGCGGTGTTGTAGAAATAACAATCTCCCCCTCAAGCAACATCCCGCATATCTTTGCATCGGCACCGATCCAACGGTAGCAGAGCATGGCCTTCCTGCCTTCGACGGCCCGCTCAGCGTGGTTGACAGAAGCAAGAAACCAGACTGTGGGCAAAATCGTACCGGGTGGCAGCGTTCTAGAGGCCCCCCGCTTGCCAAAAACGAGGTGCAAATCGCATGTCACAACCTCAAGATGGCCACGATCGACAGGACAACAACGCCTCCCACGGTTGGGCTTGCCTTTGATGTTGGCTGCAAGACGAGAGTACGAGTTCTTAGACTCGACGGGTGGGAACCGAATTAGCGTATTCGATATTCCAGAATGGACGATACCGCAAGTATGATTGTGTACAGAGTAAGTACTCCGTACTCGAATTTCTTTTGAACGCTCTGAACTGTACTTTCTTTGAATTGCAGAAGCAGCAAAAGGTTTGGTGAGGAGGGTGGTACGCAGTTAGTGCTGCACTACCACCACCACAACCACCATCACCTGCACGCCGCTGCATCGGTTTTTTGGCCGGGCCTGGCGCCTTTGAAGTTCTGACGAGACTTTGCATTTGCGCACCACCAAGGCATCCCTGCTACTTATCATCCCAACCTTGAATTATCACGGGCCTTTGACCGTCCAAGCGAGCCACCCTCCAGACGCCCATCCGGCGATCCTTGGGGGTTGATGGAACTGGGAACGAGAGACAGACAGACAAAGGGCATTTCATCTCATCTGTGACGATGCTTCTTCCCTCCCAAACAATATTGTTGTCGAGCCACACTTTGGTTATTCATTTCGAAATTATCGAGTACGCGGCCAGATCCTACGAGACAAGTGTCCCATTTCCCCATATATCAACTCCGTACCCACCAAGCGGCGGCAAGACCGGTGACGAGCAAAAAAGAAAAACAGAAACGGCGTCCGTATGGCATGGCATTGGCGTAGCATGGAAACCCACCCGCCTAGCAGTAAAACTACTGCACGAAAAACAGCTTTTTCTAGAGGGAACCATTCCTGTTGCATCCCAGGAAAAGACTAAAACTAAGCTGTTCCACCCCTTTCGAGCTCTTGCCAGGAAAGCATAAATCGTTGAAGAATCACAACATTTGCCGGCCGGGCCAAAGCACCAAAGCTACAGGTTGCAGGCAGATCCCACCTCCACATCAGCATCAGAGCTTCCGTCACCCTCGTCATTTTACGTCTCATGTACGCCCCCTGGCTGGTTGTCAGAAACCTTGTCCAAACATCTTGAGGGCCAGTTGAGGTGACAGACAGGGAAAGCCTGTCAAACCTGAGAAAATTCACGCCTTGAACGGCTTATGCTCCGAAGTACTTCTGCATTGAACAAGCATTCCACCCCCCCTAGCCCCGTCTTAGGGTCTGGTCTCCCTCCACAGCGGGTACCAGTCAACGGTCCATCCAGGAGGCATTGACAGGCTTCAACCCCCGTGGAAACCCCTTATTCTTTATCCCCTCAGGCATCCTAGATATCATCGTCTGCTCCACTAGAACTCAACAGCAAATTGACTCGAATCACGATGCAACGCGGCGAAGGCTAGTCAGTATCAGGCAGATTCAGGCCCGTTGATGCTCCGAAGTACCCTGCTAATGGAGTCTTATTGCACCCACCTTGGGGCATCAGAAAAGTCACACCTAGGACCGGCCCACCCAATTTGTGAGGGCATTGTCACTTGGTACTGCTGGGATCTGAATGGTGGATTTACACTTGATCGCCCACCACTGCATTCGGGAGATCTGATAAATATCATCAGTCCCTCGCGCACCTCTTGAAGCCTTGCATTCGCAGGCGTATCCAACAACTACAACCGGGACGAGACTTTAGCAATATATCGACACAATCAAAACTTAATAACTTAATCGTATCACTGTCACTCAACACTACCATCACTTCATCTCCCTCGACCTAGCAAAGCAATCAACCCCACGATCGACTCTTAGTCAACTACTCACCGCCATCGAAATCAAATCCGGGTCATGAACCTCTCTAGTCTTGTGCACGCTGGTAGACATCAAGCCGAACAACAACAGTTCCAACCATATCCTAATCGACCTCAACAAATCATGTCTTCTTCATTGGTAGCAAACCCATACAACACTGCTCAACCAATCTCGCAGAATCAGACCTACAGCTACGTAACAGCACCACAACCTCCTCCATCACCACCGGTCGACGAGACTTCGAAATGCTCTTTGCCTTCTATCTCGAGTCTTCTTGGATTGGCTGATGGATCAAGTCCTCAAGAGCAGGCCCAACAACCAACTCCACAACAGTCAGGTAAGAGAACAAACCCAAAACTTGGTTGAAAATACCAGGCTCACAATCTTAGGACCACCTTCAGTCAAGAGCGATTACAGACCAGGTTCAGCGCATCAACAGCAACAACAATATGGCCCTTCTCCTTCCATGAGTACTCGCAATGTTCTCCCACCAACCCCACCAATGCAAGCCGAGTCATTCGATGGTCGTCAATCTCCAGGTGCTGGATCTAATTCAGGTTACTCTGTGGCTTCCGCTCCAAGTTACTATTTCAGTCCCTCGGTCTCTGCGATTAATAACATTGAACCTCACACTCAGAGGCAGCAAATTCCAAATATGCCTCAAAGAAGAGTTTCCATGCCTAGTCAATCAATGGGCTACACTCAGCCACCGTTCAACAACTCCCAATACACCATGTCACCCAGTCAGCAATCAATGAGCTCTTATTATTCGAGCCCAATGCAAGCCGCACCACAACAGTCACAGATCTCCGGGCTTTACTACCAACGGCCTCTTCCCCAGGTATGTTCCGTTGTCAACCATTTCCCCGGAATGTCAACTAATAGCCAACAGCAATTCCCTCCATCATTAATGCCAGTCTCTGTGACCCTCACCCCATCTTCGGGAAATAATCCATGGCAACACCATCACTATATCTCGCCTTCTTCTGTGGCTTCTTTCCCTCAATCCCAGGATCGATACATCTGCCAAACCTGCAACAAAGCTTTCTCTCGTCCATCTAGTCTCAGAATTCACTCTCACTCACATACCGGGGAGAAGCCATTCAAGTGCCCACATCAAGGGTGCGGAAAGGCTTTCAGCGTCCGAAGCAACATGAAGCGACACGAACGTGGCTGCCATAGCTTCGAGGGTGGTGTCTCGATAGTCTAAGGCTACAGCCCCCAAAACTCGGACGACGGATCGACATCTCAATTTTCTAATGTATAAAATACAATGTCTCCTTCAGCTCACATACTGCGTTCCTAGTGGCGATACTGGCCACTTCTACATACTTGCTGTTTTCTTTTGTTTTCACAGTCAAAGCATATTTTTTGTCAATACAATCATTGGGTGGGCGTTTGGTGGATAATACATACAACCGGTGGATAGCATTTACATCGGCGTTTAATGGACTCTTTTGATTCCTCGTGGCTATTTTGAGCCCGAAATGGTGGGATGGGATCTGGAGTGGATGATCTCTGATGACACGATGGGATAGAATCACAAGATTTTTCAATGATGGAGTCATGATCTAGGAGGATGTCACAACATTCGTTTCATATGGGGTGGAGAATTGGATGGGGGGATGCGGTATCAGTGTGTGCGTACGACTCTTTGCAACAAAGAGCGAATTGGCAGGAAAAATCTGTATCAAATGTAAAAATTAATCTAACGTCAATCAAACAAGTAAAAATTACCAACTAAAAATCATACGTTCCTCGGGAGTTTTATTGCCTTGACGATTTCTTTCCTATTCATCTATATTGGCCTTATCGCGACTTTTTGCCTTGGTTTTCCTTATCTCTGCATTTTCAATAGCTGAAGAGATGTAGTTGCAGCTTTCGGGAGCACACATGCTTCTACATTACATGCACATGAACTCCCTTTAATTTATTAGTCGCCTACGCCTCCGTTAATTAACACCAACCAACCAACGTCCTTTCTCGGCCACATCAACCGATTTTGAGTAGTCGGTTGTACGGGTGAAAGGTAGTTTGGCTTCCCAATTAATAGGGTGTGATCGAGAAAGGATGGGGTAGTCTCAATTAGTATTTAGGCTCTATCCCACGCTACTCCCCATTGCTTTTCCCTGGCTTGTGAATATAAGAATGGGTGTCTATGTGACGACGCAACTTAAAGGAGGGTATCAGGCAACCGTTTAACGACGATTCTTTATTGGTTGGGTTTTGAAAAGGATAAATAGGTTTCCTGTTTAATTCGTTGGTTGGTTACCTTTTTATCGACACCAACTTTGCATCCGCTTTGAGCATTTACCAATTCTTCTCGTGTCAGCACTCTATAAGCAAGACGTGATGTCAGTGAGGAAGGGATGAATAGATCTCGAGACCTGGTACATATTGGGGTGGTTCATGCAACTTGATAATTAATGTTATATTGCAATTCATATATCCTTATCACGATCTACATCTATTCCCCACCTCGAAAATCTCACTAGGGGTGTGTCTTCATTACACCAGCCCGTTGTCTTCCTTGATCTGGAGATAGCCAGGAGGTAACATTCAAAAGCGGAAATTTCCCACGTGATATAGCCACAACTGGTCACATTTCTCAACAATCGTACTTTATCAAAGAAGATGAAGAAGCAAGGGAATGGACGAGACAAAATCAGATGACAGATTAGAAATTCTATGCCTTAATTCCCTCACTAGCTTACTGTTGCAAGTTTCGATACAAACACTCTTCCAACCCGTGTGCCCCAAGTTTTGGTACCAAGCATACCCCTAGTCGGTACCAGAATTCGGATTTTCGCGAGTAAAGCGGATTCATGCAGCCTTATATTAGCTTCTTTGTGGTGTTTAATTACATGCTGGGTGATATAGAGCTAGGCATATGTTTGTTTCGATGTTGTTTTGATATTTGGTGTATATGTTATAACCCCTTTCAAGTCATTATGATCGTTGTTCTCAGGTACCTTGCATTGTTTGCGAGCCCACCTTGAGGTCGCCTCGGAAAGTTGCGTGGAAAATGTACGTGTATTTGAATAGGCTATCCTTACATGGAATTTCTGTGTTGTTACTGGGTCATCCCAATTTCGTGTCTTGAAGCAGTGCTTCAAGGGAACACCCAAGGAGTAGTTCTCGTTTAATATTTAGGGTTCAACGGTGCCTAAGATTGGGTGGGATTTCCCTGACTTCTTTCGTGTCAAAGAAAGGATCATGGAATTACTCTTCGGACATGTGGATAATGAGTTTGGGGATCGAAAAATTTAGTGTATTTTTGGAGTTTCTGACTCGCTGCACTTATGTGTAGGTTTGCGAGGGGTTTGTTAGGCGATCCCTAGCACGATGACGAATAGCATTAACATACTTACTTTAATATATATTTTGAGAACTACTACGGTGAGTCCGATGCAATATTTCTACTTTTGAATACACGGTCAGTAAATTGCAAGGAAGCAAAGGTTCGTTTTGGTATGTCATCCAATGATTTGCGCAAGCCCTGCGTTATTCAAAGTCAAGGCACCTATGCTGTCTATATTTCTTCTGATATAATCTAAAGCTTGTCGCTAGGTCTATTTCCATACATAATATATCCATGGTCCAACGCATACTCTATCATCCCATCTCGTTGCTATTTGTAGCAAAGAGAACAATGCGCACCGTGCAAGAAAAAACGCAAGTATCATCTCATGATCTCATCATTGAATTTTGACTTGTCCGATCCATTGGGAAAGATCAGCGTAACTACCGCTGTCATTCTCCTTCCAAGACGTTTTGGAGATCTTGGGGCGGGTTTCGAGGTTTCGTTGTGTTAGAGAGTTGAGGGGGCATTGAAGAAAAGTAAACCCATCCTTGGATCATTGATCAACGACAGGATTATATTTCTACTCTTGCATTGATGTTCATATGTGTTGATGATCCGGATTACGGATCATGGCGAGTGCCTGAAATGCCAAAAGTTGTGTGACTTTGGTTGCGAGTCTTCTGATGATTGAGCCGCGTCGGATGGGTGCCCGTTGTTGGGAATGAGTGGGATGTTACGAGTTTCGGGATACGTGGGGTTTTTTATTTTACCTGTGGTTTGGATATATTATTACTGAAAGAGTTATAACCTCGAACCAAGGTTGGGGATTGACAAATCATCATTTTATGAGGTGTTATTGGATAAACATCCCACGCGGAGGATTATTTGAGTATCACCCTGCTCAATAAGAGTTACCTACCACAATTATCCCAAAGTTTCTTATGATTTCCAAGATCTTCCCCCAACCTTAATGGTGATATACTACTGCATATCTGATATGTTGATGATTCAATGATTTCCATCGTCTCCTTCATATCTTAATGCATTGAGATTATGCCGCCATGTGACGCGAAGAAATGAAAATCCAAAACTTATTTCCAAAACCTACCAGACGGCGACCCAATCTAAAAAATCAACTTGTAATCTTCCGAAGCATCTCGATGGGAAAAATCTGAAGGGGCATCACAGATCACCATCAACAAAGTTCCCCAAGCAACCCAGAGTAGAAACTGGATGAAAATCATCCGTTCTCATCCCCCACCTAACTAGCGCGCTGTCATTGTTTCAAGCTGAACTCATCTCACTCTCACCGAAGCGCCTCCCACCTCATTGACGCCCGTTCCTGCATCTTCGTCCCATCGCACTCCTCCAAGGAAATTAAAAATAAATGAAAACAAATCTATCGTGCGCCCGCGCTCTCGGTGTGAGGTGTGCTGCATCACTTTTTTTTCATCTCCTCTCTCGGAGACGCAAGGATCAATTGAGGTTTGGATATGCATAAAAGCTCCAAGCGTAACGCTTTTCACAGGGATTTTAGTGTGGCATTCAGGGTTCTTTGAAGAAATGTGCAAATGCTTGTAGCGGATCATGCGGCAACGTTGAAAGGGCTGAAACGCACAGGGGATTGGGATGGCCGTGTTTGAGAGACACCGAGCGCTCGGTGGTTCGTGTGCAGGAACGAGGGACTTGTCTGAGACAATTGTGTGATGTGATGCAAGAGCGGGAAGAGGAGGGGAGATGGAAAATCACCGAAACGATGGGATGGGGAAAGTGGATGAGATGAACGAACGAGATGGCGGTGAAAAGATTGCGGACTTTTCTTTCTTTTAGACGAGGAAATAAATAGATTTCCCGCCGGGTTGATGGGAATCCGAGGATTATGAAACATTATTTTCATAAGCTGCATGAGGGAAGCTGATTCGCCAATGGCTGTCGAAACATTTGCTATCCAGAAACAAATCGCGGGGTGTGAAGCCCAGAAGAATGGGATGTGTGGGGGAGGCTGTGTAGATGGAGGAATAGTTGATTTGGCTTGTTAATAGTTGGGAATTCAAATTGTTTGAGTGAACGACGAACTTAACAGTGGGGAACGTGGGTTTCTTGCCATAATTGCTTTTCCCTCTTCTACATGCTTACTAGGGTTGATACTCAAGAATACCCTTACATTGACCCCAGAAAGATATCAAGACTGTCGCTTCAGATGGGGAATAGACGAACTAGAGTTTGCCAAAAACTTACAAACAGTTCTTTGGTGATATCACTGACTTCAACACTGGATAGACTGATTTCCGAACATCTATAGAGGCTAAGAAAAATACCAGTTTGTTGTTCTAGCGCCGAGTATGTTATGTGAGTTGGTCATCAAACTTGTTGGGGGCCATTTAAATCTCATGTTCTCACTCTTTGCTAAAACTAATTACACTTCCAAAAAAGAAGAAAAAAAAGTACCTTTGAACCCAGTGTTACCTATCAGAAGGAAGAACCCAGTTTCGACCTGCGAGCCATTATAAATAACTCTGGTGGTAGGGAGTGTCGATTTGCAACGCGCTCGAGACGTCATTTAAACAAACTTCCACTGAATGTACGGTCTTGAGAAGAGGATTTGTTGTCGAAAGCCAAACTAGCTTAATTTCCTCGTGTATTTTTACTTTAGGCACCTTACAATATCCAACAAGGTGTGGCCATCCTTAAGAATAGGTGGTCAACGTCGTGACTTCACTAAATGCTTCTTTACTCTCATCTTCGGTAACGCCCACAGAGACGAAAGTTGGGCTTAGTATTTGACTGTCTATCCGAGTTTCCTTCAAGCGTTTTATTACAGATCAATAACACAATTCACAATTCACTTCAAAGACAACCACAAGCCTAACCCTCCAAAGAAACAGCAGATCAGACTTTCACTTTTCCGATTGCTAATCAGGAACGATAGAGGGCATGAATACCTGAATGTAACACACCCTTTAATACAGTTATCAAAGAAGAACCTCCTCCTCAAGAATTAATCTACATATACTAAATTATCCAACAAGACTTCATAAGACAGCCACGTCGCCTCACGTTAGAAAATCTCAAGTCGATATAAGAAAGAGAAGAGTGCCATGAGATCAAGAGACAATTAAGTGACGTCCGAGGAAGAGAGTAACCGCGGTATTTCTGTCAACAACCTTCTATGAGATTCCAAGAGAAGCAAGGGCTTACAAAAGAAGTCTACTGAATCAGCTGAATCCGAAAACTCAAAATTCGGACTATAACTTACTGTCAAACCTGCATCCACATTCGAATATCATATTTCTATCACTTCCACATAGTACTTACCCTGCCTTTCAGAATACAGAAAGCTATCATGCAAAAACTGTATTTCAGACCCTAGAGAAAAATTGAAAGAACATAACGGCTCAAAACCTAGAAGCGAGGAGGTCGTCTCTCTTCATGTATTCTGTGTAGGTATAAAGCAAGAATAACCCCCGTAGAATCAGCTCTCTTTAAAGCAAGTTTAATCTTATTCACCAGCTGTATTTACTTCTAAAGGCTAGTTGATATGTTGATGAATTTCGTTCACAGCAGCTCTGTCAGAGTCTAATTTATAGAAGCTCAACAGGAAATCGCAGTGTGAAGTTGAAAGTCAAGATAGCCGCGATTTTTCACTGACTAGGTTCAGCAGACAAGAGCAGGTGAATGAAAGAGGGGATTAAAAAATCTAGGATTGAGAATGAGAACAAGAACAAGAATGAGGGACGTAGACCTGCTGGCAATCCGGTGCAGCATTATAATTGCAGTTAATCTAGCCTCTTATTTTCATCAGATTATCATGCTCAATGTGAGTTCGCTGGTCAAATTACTCATCCTCTCTGGTCTTCGTAAAAGTCATCCGCACAACTCTGAAGTTTCAAATTTCATTACCCTCAAAAACCTAGCTTCCTCCAACTGCCCGCTCCTCTTCGTTTACTCCCATAATTTCTTATTCACATCAGATAATCCACCCACCCCATCTAGGAACAGCTCTTCATTCTTTATCTTCAATTTCTACGTATCCATGATACTCATCCTCATTTTCTGCTACATTCTTTTCTAAACACCACCATTGGCCAGCAGCATGTAGTCGGCATTCCTTGAGTCTATTCCTCTGACTGAGACAGTTTCTTTCATACAAAGGAAGTCTAGGAGAGACATTGAATAGAAGAGGTTATTTTATTTTTGGAAGATGTGGCGAAGGGAGATTGTATGTTGCCTTTTACGTCAGTCCGGTTGAAGTTGAAAGTGTCAAAATTAAGGTGCAAGTAAAGCTTTGAAAGCAGAAGAAAAAACTCTCCCTAGCAGTGAGGGGAAAGAGTTAACCCCAAAAAGAAATCATGCGAGAGAGCTACTAAAAGTATATATTTTATATCCAAAAGAGATCTGCTGAATTCAACAACAAAGCTATATTTGACAAAGGCCAGCCATGTGGAGCACCGCAGCCTCTACAATTTTACCTCTTTAAACCAGCAGCCTTTCCTACAGCCAGCCATAATATTCAAATTTCTCATCACAACCGCCCTTCCCTTCTTCGGTCATACGGAAAATCTAAACTTTCAACATTCGGATGATTACCCACTGTCAAAAATCAAACTACTGCCATTCCAGTTAATTCTTTTACAACTTCCCCAAATTAATTCCGGGAAGAGATAAGCCTAGACACAAGAAAACCCATAGATATAGAATCAGTGATGCTCATTGTCTTTCAGCTGCTGGGGGGGAATATCCTGGCGAACCTCAAAAATGCCAACAAGGGGTTGTTGGTTGAGGAATAATAAAAGTATTGATATCTTAGAGCATGGGAGGAATGTGAACCGTGTGGGAAGATGAGACTCGGTTGCTCCTTTGAATGAATATATTTTCTGAAAAAAAAATAGGAGGGGAGGGGGGTTATCAGATTGTGCAGTTTTTCAAGCTAAAATGCGATTGTGTGAGTTTTTTTGTTGTACTTGGGGAGGAGGAACATCCTTGCACTCTAGTAGCTCGAGATTTTCAACCACCAACAGTCGTATTGAGTAAAGCAACTTCTCACCCCACCGCTATCTGAGCAGTCAGTGAGATCGCCGCCACTACATCCGCGCCTCGAGTGAAGTTGCCACTACCAACAACTCTAGGGCCTTGGTCGTTCCACAAAAGGTGAAATCAACTAGTTTAAGTCATCTCTTATAATACACTGCAAATCTCCATTTCCTGACGTTTTCCTCCGAAATTTCAAAATTCGGATTAATTATTTACCGTCGGAAATGTACCTACCTTCATTTCTTCTCACATCAATTTAGGTTCAAAACAGATTCTATTCCCTGGTTTCTGACTGTGATAGTTTTTATTTGAAACGGATGACTAGATCCGTTGAGCACGCCGTGGTTCAGGGGCACGGTGCTGAATTAGTTGGAGGCTGGTGTTGGGAAGAGTTGCTGCTGGAGAAACGACTGATAGGTGTGTTGAAAAGTTAAATAGAGAGAAAGAGAGCTCTTTCGCTAACCAACCGGCCTTTAGATCCTCTACTGTTGACTTATTTACCTGGTCGTCTAAATACTGGAATCCAAGGAAGTTGATGGATTTAATATTGTTAATCGAGTAATAGTGTATAGTTTCTTTTAGGTGGCAAGCTGGAACAGTAGTGAACTCTGTTTGTAGGCGCTGTGGGTTTCTTGCTACAAGCACTTCTCTAAGACGGAAAGTGGTGAATATACTTATAACCCTATCCTATTATAAACAGAACTATTGTTCACTTATATAAGCTTCTTCTAACAAATAATACTTTTGTAAAAAGACCTATTTTTTTTTTAAGAGACTGTTGTCTTCGTCTCTATACTGTAAATTCACTACAACTCAATTTAGATTGAGTGTAAATAGAACAATACTTATAATCTCACAGTGTGGGAAATAGTAGAGTAGAGTAGAGTAGAGTCTACTCTGAGTAACTCAAAGTAGTACTTGAGTAGTGCAGGCCGGAGCTCGGATGTGGCATCGGGAGTGGCGCGGGCATTATAGAATAAGACTAAAGAGGATGAAAAGGAGAGAGAGGAGGAGGAGAATCTAAAGAAGTTAACTTAAAATCATTACTTTATTATTAGTTAAATAGTAAGCTTCTAGCTTATATTTCTCTCACAAATAGAGACTATTTACTTATCTATGTAGTTTCTGTGTTGCTTAGAGTACTATTTGAGTAGTCTTAAGTAACTACTCTACTCTACTCAGAGTAACTCAGAGTGCTACTTGAGTACTTGAGTAATCTTTGCCCACACTGGAACCTCAATTAAATAGCGATAGAAAGTATAAGACTAGCATCACTCTTTAATAGAGAAGTATCTTATGCAGTGTTTTTCTTATACTTATAGCTTTCCAACTTATTATACTGTATATAACTATAAGCTCAATGATTGTGGTACTTCTCCAGAAACATCTTTCTATTAAAAATCCGACAGTTCACATTTAGATAACTACTTACGCCATAAAACCAATTACCTTCATTTCTTCACCTCTCATCAGTAGGGTTAAAGCATAGTACAAGTCATTTCCTTCTCTAACGATTTTGATGTTGGTATTAATTGTAGATATTTATATTAGAAGGATTATTAATAAATATTATTGGAGCATTGGACCATCCCAATAGGTCTTCCATCGCTGCGGTGTTTCTTACTGTAGGAAGTGCACTGAAGTTATTTTTATATCCGCTATGTTTGAAGAAGAAAGGTAATTGATGGCGAGACTTATAATATTATTTTACTTCGATGAGTTTCTGTGATGATTTCCCCCAAATATCCGAGAATATCAAGAGACAGTGTTCTTATCAGTGAATCGCAAGATTCAATACGGAAAGAGCAGAGGGAATCCACCCAGGGGTTGTGGATCGAGAGATTAGGTATAAACAAGAACAATACCAATACCCCCAGCTTCACCTTAAAATGAGAAATAAGCCATGTCACTTCACTTCTCACTCAACCCTCAACTCTACGATTTTAAGAAATTCACAACTCAAGCTATAAACCCAACCGAATCAAGACCAAACGGCGACGACACCAGAAATCCTATGGTGTGTCGTTTACTCTAGACATGAAAGATTACCCGGCTCTACATTCAGGACGAGGCCTCTGCAGTCAGAAAGTTGGGGTTTGATACAACTGTTATTTTTGCTAAGCGTTCTCTACACAGCCCAGTCATCTTTTGGAAATCTGAACTTCTAAAATTCACATTTTATTTACCGTTGAAAATCAAGGTATCTACGAATAATTCCTTCTCGTCGAATCAATCCCTCTAAACCGTACCATAAAAGAAAAGAACGGGAAGTTAAAAAGGTCATCCCAGGAAACCAAGCAAGGCACAAGAAAGCGAGAATCCACACTAAAAATTATAAGAGTTAATTCGATGGCTTCTAAAGAGTGGGCGGGAAGACATACGGAATTTTATAAATAAATGATATTCGCAGGATGTCTCTTTCGTGACTCTTTTTTACGAGAGTGTCATTACGAGGTTCTCTTGATGGGTGGTCTTCTTCTCTACTAGGAAGAGTTTTGATTTTGAAATCTGGGAGCTTGGACTTGGAAAATCTTTAGTTGAGTAGTCTTGTCCCAAGATCTTCGAGAGTGTTGAGATTATCTAGTCAATTTTGTGATGGTATTTTTGAAGGGAGTGTGAGCCCCCAAAACCCCGTTTTGCCCGACTCCAAAACTAGCCCGTTGAGTCCAACTCCACCTCACAAAGAGCCAGCAGACGCCCAAGTATCTCTTCCCGCATATCCTTCGTCTGAGCATAACTCAATACCCCCCCTCATCATTCCAATACTCCATCCCACTCCAAACCTCCGGCCCCGTAGCGTAAAACTCCCACCCAAACTGCCATTTAAAATACTGCATCAGATGACTAGCCAATTTAACATGGCCTACATCAGTAGGATGCCATTGAGGCGCGATATCGTTGTGTTGTAGTATCCCTGTAGTATTAAAATAATACGCAAATGGCTCGCTCACTTTATTTGACGTATAAGTGGAATTAGAAGTGTGATTATAAAGAACCGGATTCGCGAGGTAAGAAGGAGTATTGAAATAAGTATGTAAAGCTTGAATTTCATCGTACCAAGCGCCGGATTGGGCGTAAGAGTTTCCGGAGGGGTAGAAGCCATTCCAGAGGGACTTTCGAGTTATTAGCGACATCCCTCCAACCTGGACAACTGGAAAGGAAACTGGACGACTTACAATCAAAACAATCTTCGCCTCCGGCCAAACAGCATGAACACCCATAATCAACAACCTATACGCCTCCAAATACCCTTCTTTGCTTACCCCATTATGCTCATTAGCATCATTAGTCCCCAAATTAATCACCACAACATCCGCTCCCTTCCTTTTCGAGAAATCCCATAATTCAGGCTTGTCACCATAGATTTGTTGCGCACGCCAAGAGACATCAGAAGTATAAAACCATTGATAAGACATCCCCCTAGGATTCCCCCAACACTCTTTATCATAAGCGCAAATCCCCGGATACGCAGTAATAGAATACTCTGTCTCTCCCAATCCCGCGGCAAGGCCGTATGCATAAGATGACAGTCCCTCAAGGGTTGCGAAATCACCACTACTCAATGAATCCCCTATAACCTCAATACTCCTCCCATAATCTGGGATTTTTATCAGGGAGGAGTTAGGGGAGAGATGGATGGAGGATATTTGTACGCCGTATGCCCAATTCGTAACTCGTAACTCGAAGGTTTGCGGTGAGATGGGCGAGACTTGGTCAATCCCTGGCGTCGATGGAGAAACGAGAAGATGCGTTGCTGATGTTGTGATGTTTGTTAGTTGCCAGTCTTGACCTGAGAGTCGGTGGGCGATGAGGACGCCGGGGGAGGTGAGGGGGCCGAAGGTTATTGCTACGTGGGAGCCTGTGAAGCCGAATTTTAGACCGGGTGCTCTGGGGAGGGTTAGATTTTAGTTGTGAAAGAGTTGAAAGGGAGTGATGGAAAGACGAACGACCACCAGGAAATGTATTTTGAATCCCAGCGCCCTTTGTAGGATAGTTCTGTGGAGTTTGGGAGGAAGGATTGGAATTGATATGTTGATGCGTCAATTAGGGTGTTGGGGTAGTTTGTTTCTCGGACTTGACCATTTTGGAGGATGGTTGCAGATGTTAAGGAGAGGAAGCCTAGGAAGAGGCAAAGAGCTTTTTTGAAATACATAATGAAACGTAGATTACAATTTCTGAAAAGGAATAAGATATATACACAGAAGGGAAATAGCAACAAGATGAAATGTTCATACTCCCGGATCTTCAGTCTCCATATTCTAAATAGCTTGCAAGAAAACCAAAATGTTACTAGCATCGGAAAAATATAAATTGTACTGGGTGAGGCTATCGAGGTACCAAAGGCACATCCGAGATTCACCATCAGGCGAGACTGCCGGTCCAATGGGAACTCCCTCCCAATCTTGGGATCATGGCGGGGGAAAGTGTTCTCTGGGCTGGGAGGGGGTGCCTGCGGGGAGGGAAGGGGATCGGTCCTATTGCCCCAACCGAGTGATTATCCGCCATTCAGAAGAAGCAGTGAGGAAAGAGCAACCATTCCATGGTGAGAAGGAGCGGATGATCATATCTCGACGGTCATATAGAAAATCTCGTGGGGGGAAGACGGGAAACTCCTAGTTTGAGGCGTTGGCGGAGAGACATGTTGGGTGCTTGCAACTGCTTGGTCATGATAACGTTAGACCCGAGTTCATAACATTTCGTACGACGTAAAAGCAGGAATATCCGGGTCCTGGCATCGTGGGCAAGGATCATGAAGGGATCACTTGCGACAAAGCAATTTATATATTGCCGGTATCGATAAGAATGAGGGGGTGCGAGGCGATGTTTGTGAAGCTATTACGGAAGCGCATGCTCCGCATAGAAGGAGAAATTGTAGCTAGGTTCGGGTAGGTAGGGAGGTAGGGAGGTAGGGAGGTAGGGAGGTAGGAAGGTAGGAGTGATTCTGAATGTTGGAGGAGGGGAAACGGAGGGGAAACGGAGGGGAAATGGAGGGGAAATGGAGGGCACCGGGCAAGCAAATGCTACCCGATTGCTTGTGACGTCGTGATGTGATTTTGCGTTATCGTGAGAATCCCAATCATCGGGATGACCGGAGGAGGGTTGAAAGGAGTCATGGATACCGTTCTGCTGAAGGCTTTAGTAGTTGGAGGTTGAATGACTGACGTCGTTGAGGGCATCCCGAGCCCAGGCTCTCCCCATTAAATCTTCCCCCGATTTAGATTCATGCGATGATCATCTCCCGTCGTCGGGTCCGGTTATGCCAGAATTATACAGAGGATGACAGAGTTGTGCACAGAGGCTCCGTCTCAACTGTGCATCGCGGTACAGACAACGCGGTACAGACAACGCGGTACAGACAAGGTTATTTTGCTTTTTAGCGCTTGGCTGCCCCCAGATTTCACTGGCCATGCTAGGCCACGCTAGGCCACGCTTTTTGTCCCTCCCAAGAGCCCTAAGAGAGATTTGGCGCAGGGTTGAGGTTCCAGCAGAACGACGAGTAACGACGAGTCCCAGCGAGTCCAAAGCGACAGCGTCTATCCAGCCAGTCAGTGGGAGATATTGGCCGCCGAAACACCAGAAACAGTGCAGAAAATGCAGAAAATGCAGAAGATGCAGAAGATGCAGAACATCAGTGCATACAGCATACATCAAGCAGGACAAGACCGTTAATCCAAAGATACACACCACCATCGTATTAAATACATCACATAATTATCACACATCCCGACCCCGACCCCGACCTTCCTAAAGCGCCGCCGACAACCCACGACAGCAGGATCATCCCAGCAGAAACCGGCCTCAACCACACCGCCCACAGAAAGCTCCAGCCGCCTCTCTAGCTCTATCTCCCCTCTCAGCTGACATTCGTCTCCAACCCGTTTTGCTAAAAACAAAACAAAAATAGCGCTGATAGTACAATTGGGACTATTACATTACATATAGGATTTGTGGGCTGTGGTACCAAAACCCAAACCAAACTTCGGCTTGGACCGCATTATCCTTACCCGTTACCTACTCACTCTCGCACTTGCACTGGCCTGCTCCCGAGACCCCCAAGTCCTTTTCTCCCTCCCCTTCCCTTCTTCCTCCTCCCCTCCCTCCTCTCTCCTCTCTCCTCTCTCCAACACCAACATCCTATCCCGGGGAGCTCTTGCCATGATCCATCACCCATCTCAATTACCATGAAGCGTACACCGCCTTCACAGTTCTCTGTGAGGGTGTCGTTGCCGTTGTCTATCACCAGAAAGACATTGATCGAGAATCTGCCACACCGATACGCCCATCCCAAAGTACAAGAATACCCACCACCACCATGGCCTCGCCAGCCAATTCCGTCCCCGATACCCAACTCGGCCTGACCAACGACGAGATTGCCCTTCTGCGCCATCACCAACAACAAGCAGCCGCTGCGAACTCCTCCTCCTCTCGAGCAGCATCTCGCGCTTCCTCCCAAGGACTCCTCCTCCTCGATGGCTCTTCCCTCGCAGCTCTCGGCCGCCATTTCGATCGCCTCATGCAACAAATTCAAGCTCGAATGGAGTACCTCTCAGATCAGTCGGCGCAAGTGGCTCAACAACAATATGATAGGGCCGGGAATGCGATTGCCATGGCAGATGCGGAGATAGCTCGATTCCATGAGATTCTCCGACAGATTGACGAGCTGGAGCTGGATTTCGACCGGATAAGACATATCAGGGATATTGTGCGATCTTTTAGGTCGAGGGTGGAGGAGATGGATCAACAGCTGGAGCAGAGTGGTTCAAGTAGTCGACACCGACATCGGCATCATGGGGAGAGCTCTGGAAGTTCGAGTAGGAGACATCATCACCATAGGAGATAATTGGGAGGATGGAAGGTGAAAAAACATATTGGAGGGATACAGAATAATGGCTACACAGCCAAGAAAAATTGCTGCTGCTGTTGCGGGATTTGGTGAGATCTAGGAAGAGATTGGATGTTGGGTGTGCAGGAAAGAATAACAGGCCTCGCGGCTGGAAGATGGATAAGCCTCACGGCTCACGATTTTTGGCGTTTTTTATCTTTTGATTTTTGGGTTGCTGTTTGTTATTATTTTTTAATACCCACAAAAGTTCTTTCGTAATTGCTGGTGGATGGGGTGCTGTAAGATTGGAGGGATTTTTTTCTATATGTTTGAGCGTTTACCTCTTCTCTCTGTCTCAATTGGCTTGGATACAGAGTCTTATATGGTTATTTAGCTGTGCCAGTCGGCAAATATTTCTAGAGACTTTAATAGCTTTCAAATAAAATGTTTGTTTGCGATTCGCGCTCAGTGTTTTATCGTTTAGATCTATGAGAACTTTAGAATCAGACCGAAATGTCTCAGATCATGTCCTTCCGTCCCTAGGTATGGTATGGTAACACCTACACGCCAACACAGTGGAAGATACCCATGGTGATCTCAAAAGCCGTCAGAAATGAACGTGACTTCATTGGTAGGTACATCTCTACCAATATCAAAAGAATCTACCAGAATTATTTAATTCACCGCTGAGACGTTTCTTCTTCCAAATAAACTTGATAAATTGCTTGATTTCTAGCATTTAGATTATCCTTGTAAATTTACATCCAAAAATCCAAACCGCTCTACCCTTCTCCTCATCCTGAACATTGAAGATAATTCGTGGGTTTTACGACGAGGCTGAATAAGGCTGAAGGGAGATCTTCGGCATTGGAAAGCCACCTCGGAAGCATTTCCAAAGTCGCATCCTCAGCGAGGCTCAAGTTCAAGCTATCACAACATACTCAATACACCATCGCCATGGACCCAAACGAGTTATCGCAAGCCCTTGCTGTCGCCAGTCCGGTGGGGAGCTTCAACGAGGTCAGTTTCAAAAGCTCCTACTCCCAAACCACCACAGTCCTCCTCGATTCATCTCAGCCTTCAACGCTGAGGGGCGAGGTAGCTAGAGCTTCAACTTTGACCTCCCATACCCTTTTCCTCTGGATATCAAAAACCTACATGATCGCTAACTTGTGATATCATTAGGCTAGCGCCGACCCTCCTTCCACAAGTTTCTCTGCGCAATCGAATTCCTCTCCTCGACCGCCCCCAGAACCTACAGCTCCCGTTTCGAATAATAAACCAGGATTCAAATACAAATACCCTGAAGCTGCCCCAACGCCACCAGGAGAGGATGACGCAGAATGGAACAAAGTCTACACAGCCGCAGATTCGCGATTCTACAACCGGAATGGAAAGAGCGCGGAAAAGTCCAGAAAGTTCAGACAGTCCGGAGAAACCTACGAACTGGCCATTATCATGATGGCAGAAAAGAAGGAAAAGATGAAGGCGGGGTTAATTAATGCAGCGACTGGCAAAACTATCACTCCGAAATCTAAAGCCACGAAGAAACCTACGACAGTTATTAAGAAGGAACCCTCGACCAGTTCTCGCGATGTTACGCCTGGTGGTATGGGAATACCATTGAGTATTTCTGAGCAGATCAAGGCGAATGGTCGCGCACAAAAACAACCCTCTGCAGCACCATCTTCCAAACAAGGCACGCCTGTACCCAGTTCCTCTAAAATGGGAAGCCCTCCGCCACCAGCTCCTAAATTGGATCGACCACCTATGAAGAAAAAGGGAACGGCTTCTGTTGTCAAGAAGCCTGCCAGACCAAAGGGCCCTGGTATGTCAAATCTACCCAGGCGTTTTAATATCCCAGTTTCAACATCTCAGTTTCAATATTTTCTTTTCCGCTATATATATTACTAATTACTCCCTCTGCTAGAACGGCCCATCCTTCCCCCCAACCGCCCCGGCCAAACCCCCGTTTCCGTTCCTACTGGTCCGAGAACTAATCTTTCTTCTGATTCAGAAAGTAATGATGGGGGGGAATACTGTATCTGTCGTGGCCCAGACGATCATCGGATGATGGTCAATTGCGAAGGTGGATGCGACGAATGGTACCATTGCTCCTGTATCAACATGGTCGTAGACGACGCTAGGGAACTCCTCGATCGCTATATTTGTCCTCGTTGTCAGACCGATGGGCTTTTTACGACGTGGAAACGCATGTGTCGCTTCAATAATGTGGGGGAGTGGATGGATTGGGATAATCCTTGTCGGAAGGCGGCGAGGGTTACGGAGGATCCGCCGAGCAAGTATTGTAGTGATGAGCATCGGGATGAGTTTTGGCAGTTTGTGAGGGATAATTTGGCGAGGACTGATAGTGCGCCGTCGATGGGGGGAAGGTTGAGTGTGCAGGAGGTTGCGGATATACTTGCGCATTGCAAGGATAACGCCCAGCTTCAGAATCTTGGGAAGAAGCCGCGTCTCCCTATACCTGAGGGTTATGATTCAAGTAAGTATTTCCTTATTCCACGATTGCAATTTACTGATACACAACAGCTCGACCAATTGGAATCGAGTACGTCACACCCGAAGGAAAAGCAGAATTGGAGTACATCGAGAACAAAAAGAAAATAATCGAGCAACGCATCGAGAACTCCAAACTTCAACACAAGCTCCTCCTCATGGTGCACGCCCGCGTCGGCGTCGCAGCCGCCCACCCGGAATGCGAAGAAAAAGGGCTCTGTGGCTACGACTCCCGCCTCTCCTTCAACGAGGAGGAATTCGCGCACTGGCTCACCACCTCTGAAGGAAAAACGGCTTTCGAAACTGGGGTCCTTGGTCCGAGGACTGAGGAGACGAAGGGGATTAGTGCGAGGATTTACGCGCCTGATCAGGTTGTGCCCAAGGAGAATGCGGCGATCGATGCGTTGAGTGGGATTTGTTTGAGTAAAGCGAAGAGTTGTGCGCGGCATCGGAAGTGGAGGGAGATTCATGGGCAGGATTTCGTGGCGATGCAGGCTTTGCTTAAGAGGGAGTTGGAGAGGTTGGGGGGGATGGCGAGTGAGATTATTGAGAATGCGGAGGGGAGGGAGGCGACGAAGGAGTATCATGCTCATAATACTGTCGAGGTGCTTTTCTGAGGTGGGAGGTGCTGAGGAACTTTGGGACTCGATTGATATGGAAGTCGGTTGACTGAATTGGGTTCTGAAAATGAAATTCTTTGGGGGGGGGGCATGTGGAATGAAAATTTTGGATGGGAAGGTGTCGGTTACTCGGGGGCGTTTTTAGGGAGTCAAAATGGTGCATCGTGATGATACCCCTACCTTCTTTTCCACCTTTGGGTTGTATTTTTCGAATTTCGAGGCAAGTCAAGGGGACCTCGAAATATTACAAAATTACAATTTGGCTGAGTTTTTTTTCTGGTTTATGTAAGTGGAATATGAGTATCGCTTTCCACAAGACTTGTCGGACCTGAAGAATGAATCGGTCCTCGAAGATTTGTATAAAAGGCGCTTCTGCTCTTCTCGTGGATTTCGTAATTGGAGCTTCCAAGGCTTCTCAACAGTCCAGTGTTTCGTTGTTAAGTGTTGGTTTTGAGACTTGCGGGCTTGTCGGTCTTGGGAGGGGAGGGAGGGCAATTATCTACTCATTTCTCGTCTCTGTTTGTACTTGAAAGGAGGAAGGTGAGAAGGGGAATGAGTCACGAAGAAAAAAGGACAGAAAGATGAAAGACGAAAGTGGTACCCATTTTTTTTTGTTTTGACAATAAATTCTTCATCTGAATCTTACACATTCAGATCTTTCCTACATTCCATCCGTCACCTCCATCCCGAAGCCACTGGAAAGTTTAAGCAATTATATCGTCGCCATCCTTACCTAGTGGTTGTAACTTTTCATAGCTTTCAGTCTCCTTTGGAGACCCAGTCCATACTGGGTCCATTGATTGTCCCGATTACATGAGGGGATCCTTGTACTCCCCTTGCAGAGAGTTTTATTTATAGATTCTTGAACGTGTGGAGAGGGCGAGGGAGTTTTGGGTTGGAGATACCTTTAGGTCCGGGAGATGTTGGTAAGGATTTGAGTGCCCGGGATGTAGATTGGGGTTTTAGGGAGTTTGGATGATTGTGTGTGTGTGTGATGACTTTTTTCGAGTTGGGGGCGTATTTTTTTTTAAAAAAAATTTCCCTCTTTGAATTTTTTTCTCGAGATGGTTTTGGAGGGTGGCAAGGAAACTCCTTGATTTGATGTCAAGCCATTTTTGATTTACAGACGCTCACTGGGATATTTTTTGTGATTACTTTGGTTCATTGCGTTTCGAAGGAGAAATCTGTGTGAAGGAGAAAGCTGTTCGGAAAGTCGCTTAGAGGCTGTTGATAGCTTTGACATTTATGAAAAGTGAATAAATAGGATTTAGTTTTACGGTTAGCGATGATGAGGAATATAAAAGGTGAGGTGTCTCAAGCTGTAAGTATAACTTTAGACCCAATTCTAGTACTTCTCAACACTGGTGGTAAAAAGAGGAGATGTTGCGTAATGTAGATAGTGCCTACGAACTCTCTTGGTGAGATGGACAGAAACCTAGAACTTGTCACACGCTGAAGAAATTGCAAGAAATCAGGAAATGAAAGGCTGGAAGGATATTGTTATCTTATGTGTGGAAAGTAAGATATATGGCTGCTGCATCGCCACTCTCATCAATCTTTATGGTACCTATCGTGGAGGTGTTGTGCTCTCTAAGGTATGTGAAGGAAATGGTAGGAAGAGAATGAGTGTATGTAGTTTAGTTTTTGACGGTAAAAAATGAGCTAAATGTTGAGCTTTCGGATATAGTTTAGAAGAGAAGCTTTTGTTGGATACGGCTATTATCAAAAAGTATTGGTTGTGATTTAGATTTAGGTGTCTTATGAGAGCAAGGGTAAGCGAACGGACACATGAAACAATCCCCAGCCAAAGAGTGATGCTGATCTCATACTCTTGGTTCATCTCTTCGTCGCAAGTTGATACTTACTTCCTACTCTATTTATTGCCTCTAGGTGAACTCCTTTCTAAACATTGAAGTAAAAGTATTCTTGATTATTTGTATATAAGAACATTCTCCTGGTTCTCTCTAGTAAGCGAGTAGTACTTCGAAGAGAATTTTCCCGACTATGGTGAGCAAGAAAGTAGAACTCTTTTAACAAATAAGTGTTAACAGAGAGCACAAGGGTATATTCACGGCATCACATATGTAGCGTCTATTCAATATTACTTACCCTTTTAGAAATAAAACGCTCTAGTAAGACTCGACAGCGAGAAGACACTTGACAGCAGCTATTTTTCGATGGTATGTAATAATTCGATGGTTGAACTTTTCAAGAAGGATTGAGATATTGGAATAGCTGATGACATTGACAAGTTTTGGTTTGCTTCGACAACTACTAGTAACAATCTGAAAGGCTTTTATTCCTTTTCCTTTTCCTTTTCCGTTCCACGCATCTTCCTCCGTTTCCAACAGCTCCATTTCCAAACTTGATAACCTGGCTTGTAATGATTCTTGGCATGTTTATCCTCTCTCTTCCTCGGTCGCTGGCATTTCGGCAAATACTTTCACTACCTATCATGCTTCAAAGAGATGCACTACTGCTCAAAAGAAGATACTGACAGTTACAAGTCTCTGAAAATCAGCTACAGCTGAGAAGAGGCCGAGACTTGAAAAGGCTGCAGGAGAACTATACACCAGAATCGCTGTTTTATTGTGTTGATGTAAAATTAATTCGCTGGGTAAGCTGGAAGGTATTGGGTTACTCGTGGGGGTTGCGAGTAACCCATAAGAAACAATTGACAGCTTACTCAAACTCGATATGGGGGCCAAAAGTCATCACCAAGGGGTCCTACCACCACCACTTATTTGCGCCATATTTTACTAGAATGTATTCACTTCCTAAAAACTTGAAGTATTCGATTAATTGCTTTTTGATTGTAAAACGAAAACGCGTGTCTGTCTAATTTTACTTGACATTGGCGTAACACTTTCAGAACTAAGCGGGTAAATGAGAGGTGATATCGTAAAATAGAGAGAGTTTGGGGGGGGGAGGGATGATTTCATCTAAAAGCAAGGCGTCTCAATTTCACTCTAATAAAATCGAGAGGGGATTTTCTGGTATCTTCTTTTTCAGAAGCAAAATAATTCCCTGCTACCACTATGAAAGACGAAACGCATAAAATGACACCACCGACAAATAGATTTTTGAATACTCAGCCATCCCCAGCCTTCGACTCCCACGTCAACTTCCATCCCTCCTGATTGAACCAAGCCCAAGTATAAAACGGTCTCGGATGAATGTCATCCCTCCCCAGGTCGAAAGAGAATTTTCCAGGCACCGTGTCAAACCACCCCTCAACTGCCTCGATTCCCAATACCTCATTGTTCTCCTTGACCTTGCTCCTCACGTAATCGCTCTGTTCTTCCGAGCAGCGGTTTGTGATCGATAATCTTTCCAGATCGAATCTTTTGGCTAACTTGAAAATTTCGTCGAAATATCCTTCCGAATGCGGCCCCCTGCCGGCGGCGAAGTAGACGTTTAAATCGACAAGGGAAGTTAGGGACGAGAATGAGAGATGAGAGATGAGGGCTGGAATGATGGTGAAGTAGCCTCCACTAAAGAGTGTCAGTTTATGTTTCTACTTTCAGTGTTGAAAAAGAGACAAACTCACCGGATCGATAGTCTCCGGATAGTGGAGACTCCTTTTAAGGACATGCGATCGAGATTTGCTAGCAAGACTTTTTCGCTGTTGGCTCTGTATATGTTTTTGTCTGCTACCATATCAAGGGCTTCTTGGTACATTTTCTCATTTGGAAGGAGCGCGATGAGAATTGCTGGTTTGGGTTCATTTTGGTGGATGACGAGATCGAAGATCTGGGCTCTTAATTCAGGGGCGAGGACTTGTAAAGACATCTTGTGAGATTCGCGAGTTGAGTGTAGTTTATTTTATGTGTGTTGTTTTGCGATGAGATGTAGGTGTTGCGTTTGTAGTCGCTGAAGAAGGATGATGTTTTTATAGAAGGGGGATAACAATTGGTGAATTTCACGCGATATAGGTCAGAAAAGGTCATAAGAACCGGCTATATCATAGATAGCTCGCATGACTATGATTCACGAGAACCACAATAGGTCTGATAAGATTGCCTATCCTAAAAACAAGAAAGATAGGCTGATATTGCCCTGGGACATACCGATAAACAGAATGGTTCGTAAAGGTGGGTGGAAAGTAGGTAGTATTGCAGTGTGTATAGCGTCCCTGTGTACCTGCAAACCATCTCACAACCTACCACACAGCCCCACCCTACCAGCCGCCTCCCCAGCGCTAAGATAATTCGAAATAACGCATCGTCCCATCAGCATAAAACGGTCCTCGTGGCTGGAACGGTTAGATAAGGCTATTAGAAAAGTACGTCTCAAAAGAGACTGAGCTGCCGCTATTATCCCTTGCTAGACGAAAACATCCCATTGATTAATTTCTGGGTGACTTTGGGTCGTGTTGGCGGAGGTGATTCTCTGCACTGTAACATTCTTTTTGCGGTTTTTTTTCTTGAGTTGGGTTGGGACTTTGGTTTTAGGTAGGTTTTTGATTAGGCGACAAGGAACAATTCACTCCCCCTCGGGCTCACGTAACGCAAGCGCTTGGGTCAAGAAGGGAAGGCCCGACGGTTGACTAAAATACCAACTTTCTGAGACAATTTAGCTTGGGGTAATACTCTAAATTGTTCGAAGTATCTAGGGTAATTATTTTGAATTACCCTAGATGTTTAGAAGAACGAGGTAGGTAGGCAGCTACGAACACTGCCGCTTTTTCTGTCTACCACAAGACTAAGGGTGTCATGTTCATAATCACGCGAGGAGAATATCATATTCAATTATACCTTGGGCTAATAAACCTGAATTTCGTGATTCTCTCGCTATTTCAATCAAGTTTGGTCTCTAGCATGATTCATGGAGTGGCATTGAGCTCACTTTTCCTTATTGTGGTAACGTGAAATTTGAATATGGACAACACTTTCATTTCTGCACTACCCGATACTGCTATATAAAGGCAAACAAGCATGGCCAATTCCTTCATGCTTACTTGAGAGGGTAAAGCTACCGTGCAATCCATAGAATACCAATCATGAAGCTTTTGACTGGAGACAAATTTCACTCATATTGTCCCATTGCAGCTTGCACTCTTTTGGCGCTTGCCATGTCCAAATGATTCCATGCTTGATGTAACGATAGTCTCGAAGACGAAACAAACTAGGTTCAATTGGACGATAGTCAGGCAGCCGGTTGTTTGTTGCCGAAACGCCAAGTTGAATATTGATATTCCAGATTTTAGCATTCATGATTTCCTCGCATTTTGCGTAGGCCACTTTTTGAGTTGGTGCCATCTTCTCTGGCTCCTCCTCGAGATATTCTAATTTGATAGAAAGCTTCTCTAGAGAGTGTCTCCTGGCAAGCTCAATAAAGGCCTTGATTCTGGCATCGAAGTCGTTTGGGTGCTCGTCGTGAGTTTCCGTGAGCTGCAAGTCTCTCAGATGATGTAGACATGGAAGCTTCTTTCCCTCAAGGAGGCAATTGACCAGGTCACCGCGGTTTAGGATGATTTTCTTTTCTTCCACCTCGAATCCTCTGTAGACAAATTAGTGCTTGAAACAAGAGAAAAAAATTAGGAAGGAAAGCCAAAACTTACAAGACTGAGAGTCGCTGGATGAAACTGAGGGTTTTATTTGACATGTTTGGAAGAATAAACTCGTCTAGGCGACCCAAGTCTTTCAACAGGAAATAATTGTCTTGAACCAAAACACCCAGAGCCTCCTTGTACATGGCCGTCTCAGGTCGCAAAGCGATAATCAATGGTGGTGTTCTGCCAATCCACTTGGTGACCAAGCTAAAAATCCTCTTTCGTACCTCAACTGGTAACACAGTCAAAGGGAGCGGAGCTTGATTTTCGATGAGTCTGCCGTCGTGTTTGCAATTCTTGTAATAGTTGCCGACGCTGACATTCAGCTTTTCCACCTTGCTATCTTGGACATCGCAGAAGTGAACGCTGCAACGTGTAGAAGATCCGCCATTCACCTTCGACCATCGCATTTTGATATTTCGAAGCTCACATCCTCGAAAATTGCATTCGACATATTGTGGGCAGAAAGGAAGTTCGTCCTCAGGGAGGTCAGGGAGATCTCGGTGTCGTAGAAGAACTCTATCGAGGACGCGTCGATCTTGCTCGGAGTCGGATGGTGTTGTGTGGATGATTTCGCAGTTGATGAGCTTGCAATTCAATACCTCGCAATCGACAATTGTAGTATCGTAAAGCTTCGAGTTCCAAATCATGGATTTGTTGATGACAGTATCCCGAAGTTCTGATTTGTCAAAAGAGGAGTTGACGACGTCGCATTGGCTTGTTTTCATGCGGATCGAGACGCAGCTTTGGATCTCTGAATTGTATACCTCGCATTCGTTCAGGGTGTGATTGAAGATTTTGGCTTTGGTGAAGATAAAATAATCCTGGGTTTTCTTACCCTTTTGGGATAAAACCAAGAATGGACTTTGCACCTCCTTCTCCATCTTGCGTAACGGGATCGGATGCTTGTTGATGGAAAGTTTGTTGAGATTGAAGGCTGAAGGTTGGAGATTGCTCAGAAATTGTTGCAATTAGTGAATGAGGCTTGTCAAACAAATAACGGCACGCAGTATTGGGGGATCAGTGTTTTTTCTTCCGAGAATATGAGACCAAGTGAAGAGTCGGAGGTGAAGCCGATGAAGTAAAGGGTTTCTTCCTTGACATTGAAAGCGGCAGTAAATAAATAGCACGTTATTCTAACTTTGTGGAAGAATCCAACCCAAATGTATTGTTCTGACTTTCTAGGATAATTTACTTGAATTACCCTACAAAGTTAGAGCAACGATAGCTAGGTAAGCTGGTACCAACCTGAAATATCTACTGCCATTTTTAATGTCAGCGGGAGCCTGGTTTCACTTAAGTCAGCCAGAGCCTTTGCATCTTAATACCTACAGAAAAAACAAATACGAAGATGAATACCCCAGCACATTCATACAGAATATATTCAATGAATTTGCTAAAGCTACAATCTCGTAAGAAAAAGAAAACAAAAATCCATACCCCAGTTGAGGAATATGACGTCTCATTAATCCAAACACAAATCCCACAAATGCCACCCTCAGTCTTCCGTCACCCACTCCAAAGTAGTACCCTCTTCCGTAATCCATGTCCACCTATATTGTGAACCTCCCCAGTTGTATTTCGGAATATATATATATGGTTCTCCGGGTAAGTCATGGCCATTGATCTCGTAAACATCCCTTGAGGAGATCGATTACGAAGGGAATATTATTGATGCCGATGAGCCACGCTATTGTCTTTGCAACCGCGTAGGCTTTGGAACTATGCTTGGTTGTGAGGACAGCGACGTAAGGCTCCTGTTTAGTTATTCATCATCCTCCACTTCTTGATTGTTGAAATTGTGCTGACAACCCTCTTCAAAAAGTGTGTAAAGAAATGATTTCATATCGAGTGTGTTGGCCTTTGGGAGATTCCACCTCGGAATCAGAAATGGTCTTGCCCTGAGTGCAGAACAGAGCTAGGCAAAACTCTCCGTCGTCGTCCAAAGATGGAATTTTCATTTGAGGGTCCTCTTATCACACCAAATGCCGCCCCCTCTGCCTCGGGGCATCTCATGGTCTGCAATGACTGCAGCGCAAAATTTGTAAGCATTGGTTGCTTCGACTACCACCAGTTGAAAAAACTGTGTAAACAAAGCCAAAGAACAAGGACCTTGATTTGCAAGTTTTGCTTCCAAAGGTTTAAAACCAAGCAGGGACTTGAATATCATAACTTGAAACGAGTTTGCGAGTTATACAAATTACCCCTTTGCAATCAACTATTAGGCTCGCAAGATCCCCAAGTCTCTATTCAGAACTCACCGGTTCCAAGGAATGACCTCATGATGGGCAAAGTAAATGATGGCAACTACGATGATATAGGAGGCGAAAGAGCCGGGTTGTGGCATTTTGAAAAGTAGTTCCACCATATGTCTCATAAGAATCAAACTCCAAAACGTCCAATGCCTGACTTTTAGTAGTAATACGGGAATTATCACAATCATGCATGATAAAAGACCTCCCTCACCAACCCTAAACAATACAAAAATTCCTTCTAACGACCCCCAAGACGAAACCCAGTTGCCCTTTTCGAAGGAGAAGGGAGATTTTCCAATCGATCCTACCGAGCCCAAGTTATTGACCATAACATCAAATAGCGCAAACGTTCCTGCTCCAAAAATAGGAAAGTCACAACGGTACTATTGGACTTGCCAGTTACGCAGAAAGAAGTAAGAAAATTATTTACGACTGTTTGAGTACTTGCTAAATAACCTAGGTGTGATGAGATCCGCCCACAATGTAAAAAATGTCTGGGTAGTGGGTTAAAATGTTCAGGGTTCGGCGCTACGAAGCCAATATGGATGGATGGTGGTACCCAAGAGAACGCGGTTCGTCAGGAGATTAAAGCCACTGTTGCTTCGGCGACTCGTATGAAGAGAATGATGAATTTGGTGCAATCAAGGAAAAAGGCTTCAACTAGCCGAAGAAGTGACTCAGTTCCACAAGAGGGTTTCGAACCCGCGAGCACTTTTCATCTTCAGGACACAATGGGCATGCAACACAGATAGATAATTATTGTAATGCGTGATCGATAGATGATCGATCACAAACAAAGATTACCCAAAAGGTTCAAGCCAAATCTCAATACACCTTCCCTTGAGCATCTCACGCAAAAGCCTCTAAATTCTCTTCTTTTTTCCATATCAACATGAAATCACACAAGCCTAATAACCTGAGCCTCAACCCTTTCCAATCCCTCAAAATCCGTAATAGATCGCAATTCATTCAAGTAGAGATTGCCCGGTCCACCATCTTCTTCGTTCCTTGCAAAATCCCAAGTCTTACTCTCCTCGCTTTCCACAAATTTCAGAAACCCATCATAGAGAGGATCCCATCGCTCCCTATCCTTCATTGTATCCCCAGAACTGTGTTGAATCTTGTATGCCAGTGCAAGAAATAGCGTTGCCAGATAATCTTTTGAATTCAACTTGTTGCTTTTCGTGATACCGACTCGACGATAGGAAACAAACTCGCTATTGTATCCATGACTATCGAAATCCTCGCTCTTGCAGAGTATGAGACCACTTAGGATTGCGATGCCTTGTCGAATAAGGGGGAGGAAGTAGAACTGTTTGGCTCCAGGGTGCTTAAGGGGACTATCGAGGTAGACTTCGAGATTGACGGAGTTGGGGGTTGTGCGAATAGGCGAGGCGATACGTCCTTCTCGCTCAGCGGGTGTTCGATGTCGTCTGCATGGCACCGGGAAACTGAGAATTCCGTTCATAATCCATGGAGGGGGGAGTTTAACTAGTATTCCCGTTCCTTCTATCCACCCCCCCTTTATCTGACCGGTGGGATCATCACCAACAAGCTCCATTCCCACATCAAGAACTCGAAACAAACTCCTCTAATCCAAGATCAGCACCCACCCACCAATAAAAACACAGACAACAAACATACTGGTTTACCGTAAAACAATCTAGGGAAAGAGACAACTCGCTTAACAGAAGCCCATGACCAACTCGGTGCACAATACTCCCCCGGTCTCGCCATGTACCTATCAGATGAATCCTTAGCCGCCCATAAAAGTCCAATGCCAAGATCCCTTCTCCAAAGACCAGCAACATATTTATCTCTCAACACCGCCTGGGATTTTTTCGCCAGTGCGGATAGGGCTATCAATTTATCATTCTCATTCGTCAACGCTCTCGTAGAATAATTTTCAACAAGCTTATACCAATTCGTCACAGCCTCAGTTGTATTAGAACTATTCTGTACCCCTCTCTTCGTCGTCTTGTGCCTAAAATAACCCTCCAAATGCGCATTGGTGAAGTTGTTTAGGAAGGTTGCGAGTTGGTTGCATTCCCAGAATACTCCATTCGTGCCAAAATGCAATATTCTCGGTGATAAAACGCGTTCCTGTAATGTCCAAGCCCGTTTGGCAAGAGGACCGTGAGATTCGTACTCGAGGGACACCTCGTCTGAAGAGGCATTGAGCCAAAGGGGTTCACTGTTTGGGAATGAGATGCATTTTGGTTCTCTCAATGGAGTTTGGATGAAGCAGCCTATACTTCCGTTTTCTGCGCCGTCTGCTGCGATTGTGCAGATGGCATTCTCGTAGACGTTGCCCATGATGGATGATTCGTGGCGCCAGTCTTCTAAAGAGTCTTGAATGATACACATGGAGTCAATCCAAAGAAATGATACTGGTCAAGAGTTAGCAGAAATATTCATTTGGAGGCTGATTTGAGTTAAGTCGTTAGAGCAGGTAAGGGATAAAACACATCGGTATCGATGGCGCGGCGAGCAGGTGGATGGTTTATATTCATTTGCTACTTAGCAATCGTATAAAACATGATGAGCCGGTCTCGCGACTATAGAGCAAAATAAGAAGCATAAAACAAAGCAAGGATTTAGAAATAAGAGGGTATAATAACCTCTAAGCCAACCAGCTATCAAAACAGCATCCTGAAAGGTCCTCGGTAATTGAGATTGAGGAATATAATTTTTCATATCATCGATATTCTCAGTGGTTAACTTGAGAATTAACCCATCACCCCAACAATGACTCAACGCGACATAGCGACTACCAAGTTGAATTTCAGTCCCGTCAACTAATCGCAGAGAAGGAATAAAGTCGTCCCAGGTGATATGAATCAATCTCGTTGGGTGCCACGGTTCATTGTTAACTCGACATTTGGTATGATTTTCTATGCAGTTCCGAAATGTGGCGATCGAAAAGCTCTTGCTAGATGGAAGTGGGAAATCTTCCAGGCTCAAATTCTTGCTCATTTTATTGGGAAGTTCTGATCACTGGTAAGCGTCATACTCAAGATGCAGGTGTTTAAAGGACTACCTTCGAACTCCACTGTCGTCTTCAATCGATAAGAACAAGCCAGAGATAAGCGTTTGCTGATCCTATCCCTAACCTGTACAGCTAAATAATTCCCCATAACAGTTAATTCAGCACCTGAGATATTTTCTTTCCTCATTTCGGCCTGTAATTTCGGTGCACTGGAAATGCAGAATGCGCATCCTTTGTCCACAGAATCTTGCAAGGACCTGGGGTTTTTGTGATACAGAAGAGTATTGTAACAAGAGTTAGGTTTGGCGAATCCAGATGGGAGAAGTGAAAACATTTCCACACATAGTTCACAGAGCTGCTGGACGAATGCGTCGCTCTGGAAAGCCATCATCCCGGGACTTGGGTCAAGTCATGCGGTGATTTACTGCACCCTAAAGACCTCGTGCAGTTGAATGCTCGACCAATATATATAAATATGTGTATGGGAGCTTATGTCAAGTTAGCAACTCCCTCGAGTGGAGAAGTGGATGTCAGCATACTATGTTGAGCAAAACGACTGTAAGAAACATAGGCTTTGCTCTGAGTACACCCTCTTTCGAAAATTTTGTGCGAGAGGGTCTAGGAAAACGAGATTCATTCTCTGAGAAGGGTTAGAAGAATGGGGAGACTGATTTCTCCATTCTTCTATATGCTTTCGCACAATAGTTGAGATTGTGTCAAGTTTTTGGGGGTATTGATGGAGGGGCTGTACTCAGAGCAAAGCTCGAGATTCTTACCCTCAGGCTCTACAGGGGACTGAAAAAAAGTCGGGATTTCCTGCTGCGCAGCACCCTACCATCACTATGGCAGCATGCCTAACAGAGCCGAAAAACACCCCAAAAAATATATATGAATTTCTAGTAGCCAACTGATCATCAACCCGCGTTCTATTTATTTAAATTATTATGTTGTCTTTTATTGTCGAAGGAACAAAATCAGACGGTTAGAGCGCAGGTTTTACCCCTCCTCGCGATGGACAATAAAAGCGGCAGTCTAAGTAGTAACCCAGAGGATTTAAGACGAAGGTCAGGTTAATATTCTAAGTTTTATAATTATCTAAATTAAATTCTTCAATTAAGGTGAAGCAGAGGTATTTACTACCACTTTTATCGGCAACCAGGACAAGTGGCAGATAGCCCACAAACTAACGCAAACGAGTAAGTTCTTTATACCTTCGACATTCTAGTTAGAACCCTCCGCGTCCACTTGTATGTTTCTTGCGCTTTTTCTGGGTAGAGTTACAACCACTCTGCAGCCCCTCTATATGATATCTAGTAGATATCTATCTTCACACACCACCAGGGGTTGCAAGAATTCGTGACTGTAGCCCCTCGCGCTTTCCCTTCTACAATTGTCCCAACACTTCTAGGAGAATAAAGATAATACAAATATAATTGTTCTACTTGTTTAAGACAATGAAATTCATTTTCCGAATTTTCGTCGAACAATTAATCGGGGATGCAGAGCAGAGGGAGTCCTCTTGGTCAGTCACGAATTCCTGCATCCCCTGGTGCACTCTCTCTATGTGCCGCATCAAGCATTGACTAGACCCTGATCTACTGTTTACTTGTAGTCAAATAATACGATAATGCGGATACCTCCACTAGAGTTTAAGTCAACTTTAAGTATTCCGCATTCTTCTCAAACTCTCCTTATTAACCTAAGTCTCGAACACGTTTTTAATGGACTGGGAGGCATATGTTTTATACTAAGACGCAAATTACGTTAGCAATATAGAATCCCCAAAACGCACCAAAGGCAAGAGGGAAAATTTCTGTGATTGAGATAGAAAGTTAAAATCATAGTTAGATCATCATTTTGTATTTTCTTTTGAAGCTCTTTGGTGACGAGACTTGTTATTCCAACACGCGCCAGGAGCTTCATAGAAATGGGGACAAGAGATACTGAATTTTTATCCTTTGTCCACAATATGCAATACTTCAGACATAGCTTCCGCACAGCGATCCAAACACAGAAGGTTTTAGTGCCCCTACTCAACATAAATATTTGCCTGCTGGATGGAGAATTCTCTTTTTGTGCATGTGCAATCCCACATGTTTGTAAAATTAGGCATGAATTGGAAACAGAAGCATCATCCATTGAGTATACTACTGAGCTCCGCCGACCGCTTCTCTGCCAACCTCAAAATATCCTTCATCTCATCCTTCCCCACAATCGTCCCTCCAGCCTTTGTAATATTTAAAATCCGAGTCTTTTCCGTCGAACAATCTACTACGACAGTAACAGTCTCGTCGCACAGGGACTCCTCAAACGTATCGGGGTCAATCAGAATCCAATATCTCTTGTCTTTCGAATTTGCCTGTTCCTTTGCTTTGAAGACCAATGCTGTGACTGCTATTGGAAGTCCATTCAACGACAATTTCTTCGACTCCGCCACCGAATCATCGCATAATATCATCTCTCGATCCGGATCCCAATATGCCTTTGGTAATCGTACATTCTTCAGTGCTGATATAACTGCCGCCCATGCCGCATCGAAAGGGTTGCCATCCAGAGAAATGAACAGGATATCGATATACAGCGTCCAGAATGCCTTTATTTCCAGCCCCGTGGTTTCATCTTCTTCGTCCTCCTCATCGTCGTCCATCCTGTCCGGGTCGCTAATATTGGGTGGTTGATACCATATCCTCAAATCCTCCCTGTCCACCAAATTGCTTGAATGTAATAACGAGTAAATCTTGGTACTCAAACCCTGTGCCAGAGTGCTGGGTGGTTGACCCGGCATAAAAGCAGGTGAACATCCAGTAGCCAGTTCAATATTTGGAACGAGCAGATCCAACTGTTTGACTTCATTGTACCCCGCGCCCGACGAGGGCTCTGCCATTGCCTTGTCCGGACGATAACCAGCTACATTGCTTGCCAGCAGTATTTCACCTCGAATACCACACACCACTGTTGTATCGCCTATCCGTACTACCGCGCTGCCCTCGGCATGTGTGAGAGAGCCATTGTTGATATGGGGGGTTCGGAATTGAGTTGCGGTTCGGCCATTTGCGCGCGTTGGTGTTGAGGTCGCGGAGGTTGGTTGGAGATGCGCAAGGAGATAGGGATGGGGAGAGAGCTTCGCAAAGGTTTCGCGGGGGAAGGAGAGAGTTGATTGAGGGGCGCTGGAAGTCATATTGGCGCTCTTGTCTGGTAATTGAGAGCTGGAGCTCCCTTACGGCGTTTCTGCCTTGCGGGAAGACATAAAGTTGCTTTCTACTTTTTAGTGGGGCTGACCCGGGACCTTGCTCTGTAGCCAATTACCTCCCTTCTTGACGAGGCTAACAGTTTCTTTGCAATCCACGAGGCTGGCACTCTTTTACGTATCTAATCCTTCTCCCCTGATCCCTTCTCAATCTTTATTTATATATCAACAAAATCAATACTCTGTTTATAACTCTACGATTACTATATACTTACCCCCACTGCGTTGTACCTATCGGACTATCAGCTGACTCCTCCTCTTTCCGAGCCAGCGCCGGGAATTTGGACTTGTTGGACTGAGGCTTTCACATTCAAGCCTCCTGGTTTTTGATTTATGCCTTCTCTGCACACTTGTTGGAGTTGTTTGATCCTACGGTCTGTACAACGACAACTGACGTCGTACTCCGGTCCTACGAAACACCGACACACTGGTGGGCGGGGGTTGCGAACCAGATCAAGTGATTGTCGTTTGCCTTTGAGTTCGCTTCTTCTTTCCATCTCGATCAGCTCGATCGTGTAAGCGATCCCCCATCCCACTGCCGATGGCGAATTCTTCATTGCTGACTGCGTTCATATGCGGTCAGTCATAAGAGCCGTTGCAGACTAGAAGCAATACTTTCTTCTTCATCCGTTCATTGTCTCCGTCCATAGCGATTAGAGAGATTGCGAAATGGAAAGCAGCAGTTGCAGGCGGCAAACTCAGCGTTTCGACTTTCAATAACATATCTTCCGTCAACTGCTTTGGTGTGGCTCTTTCCCTGACTTTTACTTACTTATCACCATCATGTGTCTGCCAAGCAGAAAACTCCTCCTTCGGGAAGCCGGGCGTCTCGGACCGCCAGTTGGCTCGAGAATGGCTGCAAGGGCTTCGCCAGGGGAGCTGTGAAGCGAGGAAACAGATCCAATCATGATCAATGTGTTACCGCCGAGCCATATATTGGAGAACCTTGGAGAATCACCTCCCAGCCTCCGCATTGGTTTAACATCTGCTGCCTTCGTCACAACCATTGTTTGCGCAGAAGCTGTGATTCGTTGAGGTGAAATGCCGCAAAGGGTCAAGAGAGGGACCGGAGGGGAATGAGTTGAAAAGCCTGACTGAGCATGGCCGAATATGACCAAGAGTTGCAGTGCAGCTTGCTCAATTCTGGAAATCTCCTCGTAGTCCAGAAGCTCGCTGACCGTTCTAAGTAGACACATTTGTTCAAGCTAAAGCCAAAGAGCAACGGACCGCATCTGACAGCGGCGCGAGTGGGAAAATAGTGACGGCTCGTACAGATCAGGAGGAAACCCCGGTACAAAGTATTTGTACTGTGAAATGTGCCCTGCCTGTGACTTGCATTTGGGTTGTGATAACGGCAAATCGAGGACTAGCGTCCCATAAGACAGGCATTGATTCCGGTTGTAGACGTGGGGTCCAGGGCCAACACCAGATCGCCATCAACCGCCGAGCCATCCACATCATTTTTAATCCCATGAGAAGCACCTCAAGCATGCCCAATTTGATTTTACTGGCTATTTTTCATCCCTGTTCAGCTTGCGTTATACCATAGGCATTGAAGCGAAATCAATAAGTCTGGCGGTTGGGGTGATAGAGGGGCGCTTCTTGCATTTCTTGGGTCGCAAGGTAGTACGAACGGCCGACCGCGACCCTTCCCCACACCGCACTCGAGTTCATATAGACCGGATTGGCAGTCTGACGCTGACCACCTCACGCTTTATCCGTCGTGCAACCCATTGCTCCGTATGTTTTGCTGTCCCTTTTCCCAACCCTCACAACACTCGCTATCTACCAGTCAATGATAGAAGAAGAGTCTGGAATTCTTCTCCATATCACGCCTTCAATTGTCGGTTCCGAACTCGAACTGCTTCATCGTCCAAACTCGGCGCAAGAACGATAGATTACAGATGGAGAGGGACTTCTAATTTATAGATTTGGGAGACGAACGTTACACGGCAAAGATTTACGTATTCTGTTTAGCTGTAGCCAGCGTCAACAAACTCATGTTCCCTGTCAAGATAAACGACATCTAGATCTAGGAGTACAAAATCATTGTCGCCCCCAAACTCCATTGTACGATTAGACTTCAAGCAGCTAGATTTCGAAATCCAAACGACAATGTTTTCCTCCGAGATGCCCAGAAGGGTTGGATCCCAGACGTTAGCAGACCTTGCCAAAAGAATAAACATTCCCCTCACGCCTACGAGTCCCCCAGGTTTGATCGAAGCAAACACAGTTGATCCTTGGAACAAATCCGGGAAATACGCTTTGGGATGGACATACTTTTGTCTGATTTTAGTGGTGCTAGTGGCTGTGACGAGAGCATATCACGCATGGACCGACAAGATAAGGCAAGCAATGCACAAACACGAGGTTGAACAGTACTACGGAAACTATTCTCCAGATGACGACTATGCGATGGAAAACATGCAGACAGGTCAGATGGGACACACCAGAGAGCACACCGCGGAACAACTCTTTCCCCGTGAAGGAGAAAAGGGAATGGAACTCACGAGAGGACAATCAGCTTGGTCTTCATTTCGAGCTGTCAACGACACATTGGCATTGTTCAGATGGATCTTCTACCGACCTGTACCCGAAGTGAAATACAAGAAGAAGGTGCTACTCGGATTTCCGTCACTCGCCGTTATTGCAATTCTCGTCATTGCTTTGACCTTTGTGACGCTCTATTGCTTTTTGCCACAGCCGCTCTTTTGGCAGAGTATCCAATTCGGATCACCACCTCTCGCCATCAGAGCCGGCATGCTTGCGGTTGCCATGACTCCATGGATTGTCGCTACAAGTATGAAGGCAAATCTTATTTCCGCCATCACAGGAATCGGGCATGAACGCTTGGGTGTCTTTCACAGATGGGGTGGATATCTGTGCCTATTCCTGTCCATCATCCATACCGTTCCCTTTTACGTCACACCAGTTTACGAAGATGGTGGCATGGCAGTCTATCAGAAACTCTTTCCCGAAGGCAGTGGGCTTGTATATGGGACTGGAATTGCCTGTTTAGCGCCTCTTGGTTGGCTTTGTATTGGATCTTTGCCCTTTTTGAGAACCTTGGCATACGAATTCTTTCTAGTTTTGCATATTCCTGTTTCCATCGCCTATGTTGGACTCCTTTTCTGGCATTGCCACAACTATCTTACCTCTTGGGGCTACCTTTGGGCCACCGTCGCCATCTGGTGTTTATCATATTTCTTGAGAATCTTCAATTTGAATTGGGCTAAGCCATGGAGAAACTCTTGGTTGATAGGCGATGAGGCAGCAATTACTTTGATGGCTGAAAATGCAATCAAAGTGACCATCCCGACACAGATGACGTGGAGACCTGGTCAATACGTCTACCTGAGAATGCCCGGTATTTCAATATTTGAGAGTCATCCCTTCACGATCTCATCGCTCTGTAGCGAAGACTTTCCTTCTGAGTATGGCGATCTTTACAGAGACTGCACATTGGTCTTCCGTCCTTTCGGTGGCTTCACTCGTCGAGTTCTCGAGACTGCGATCGCCAGGGGTCCATTCAAGACTTACCGAGCATATCTTGAGGGACCATATGGTGGTATGCAAAGAGAGTTGGCGTCTTTTGACACTGTCATCTTGTTTGCAGGTGGAAGTGGTATCACAGCGATCGTTTCACAACTTCTAAACCTGATCAAGAGGATGAGAGACGGAAAGGCAGTAACACAGAAGATCGAAGTTGTTTGGGCATTGAAGAGATTGGAGGCAATGGATTGGTTCAGAGAAGAACTAAGAATCTGCAGAGAATATGCACCTCCAGGAACAGTCACCTGCCAGTTTTATGTCACTGCAGCGAAAAGGCAAACACACCAAGGAGTTGGGACTGGCAGAGCCCCTCGACCAATCAGTACCATGCTCCACGATAAGCTGGACGGTTTCGTTTCTGACATTGCCTCAAAACGAAATTCCCAATACATTCGGGATGAGGCAGCAGGTAATGTTGAACGAGAGGAAGAGCTACGAGCTGAAAATGAAGATGCCATAACATCACTACCGAGAGCAAAGCACTTGCAGCCAAAGGTGCTTCCACCTGCTCCTCAAACATCATTTCCTCCTCCACCAAAGAAGGTGATGAGAGAGAACTCATTAAAGAAGTTGGAAGGACGAGCTCCTCCATCACCAGTTCCTCCAGCAGAAGGACATGAAGCAAGTCGTAACTTCTTGTCTCCGTCGTCAGGAGGATCACAGAAACGACGAGAATTCCATTTCCCACCACCTCCACCACGATCAGATGCACCACATTTCAAGTTCGCACCACCTTCTCCTAGAAATTCAAATAATCCATGGAGTGAACATATGGATTTCGCCAGAAATTCAACACTATCTTACGATCCCAAAAACTTACCTGGACCTCCTCCAGGACCACCACCAAAAGATGGCTACAGACCATCAAGCTTCATCTCGCGCGATTCAAAACATCTCTCAGCAGATTATCGCCCAGCAAGCTACATCCCAGACTCAAAACCTGCATCACAAGAGATCCAACGCGATGATGGAGGACTCAAGCCACCCAGCTTTGAAGAGTCCATCCGAGCATCTCAAGACTCCAAGGAGTCGGATCACTTCCCTCTTCCTCCTCCACCTCCACGGCCAGCCCCATCACCATCACCAGCACCTACATCCTCTCCCTCTCCAACTCCAGCATCGAACCCTCAACCTCCCTCCTCCCTCTCACTATATCCCGCTGCTCCAGAAGCAGCACACCTCCGTCAAAAGTCCGCAGACCTCCACATCGCCATCCCCTCTACCTCCGGCCCCGCACCAGCCCCCTCAAACTTTGACTTCGGGTTCCCCTCAACACCGACGGAATTCCAAAAGAACCTCATGCGCTTCGCCTTCGTAGGTGCAAAGGTCAAAAGAGAAGGTTGGTCCACGGAATACGGACGCCCGGATTTGGGGTATATGCTCAAGGATATGGCGACTGGTGGTGCGGATGGGAAGGGGATATTTGGGAGGAGAACGTGTGTGTTTGTTTGTGGGCCGCCAACTATGAGGGTTGATGTTGCGAATACGGTGGCGAGGTTGCAGGCGGATATTTGGGGGGATGATAGTAAGGATGAGATTTTCTTGCATACGGAGAATTACGCTATTTAGTTGTCTTTTTTTGAAGGGATGGGATGGGATTAATGGCTTAGAGGGCGTTTGGAGGGAGGGATGAATGGATGGGGATATACCGATTTGATTGATACCTATTTTTGCGATATATACTGTAATTATATACATAGTACTACTTATCATAATCTTTGAGATGTTTGTGTTCTCATTGTTTGCTCGAGTTCTTGTCATGGACTTCAGGGACCGGCTTTTTTTCCACGACTCAAGTTCACACCATACCTATGTTCCCGCTTTTGAGGCCTTCAATTTGGGTAGGGGGCCGGAAAGGTTACCATTGTGATGGAGAGTTGATACATATAGAATGATTGTATCAATCCACGCCTTGAAGTTCTTTTGTTTTTTTTAGAGGAGGAATATGTTGGGTCCAATTTAAAGTCAGCTTAAACAATTGAGCTAGCTCATCTAGCATATCGATTATCGCAGGCTGTCGAATTTCAAGTAACGGGAACATCCCCATTTCAACAAGAAGAAAGGCGAAGGAATCTCCAGTTCTCACCACAGCGTTTCCCTCGGGGCGTCCCTAAATCAGGACTAACGCATCTTTCGCATCTTACTAAAAACGACCACTATCTCCGCGGGACCTTCCGATCCACGTTGTCTCTCACGTTCCCGTTCTCAGACAGTCAAATCCGACTCCAATTCAGACATCGAAAACATCAATTTCGGGTCGAACGAGCAAAATTGCTTCCATCGCCTTTTCTAGAAACACAAAGGCATCCCGTACAACGTATCCGACCGATTAAAGGTAGCGAGATTTAAGACTACCCAGGCCCTACAATTGCCCTGGAAACCCCACAAAACCCTGGCCTTTGGCTTGAATTCCCTTGTTTGTGGCTTCTAGAGGCCTTGTTTATGGCTTTAGGGACATTTTTCAATTGGATTTTGACCCTGGTATTTCATCTCGTCGTTCTATTCCTAAAACAAATTGCTACATAATTAGGCACTCAAAGAAACAACATCAAAACCACACTCACACCTGAAAATAAACACGAACCCCACACCTTTGCTCTCAAACCTACACTGCCCCCTTTCTTCGCAGAAATGACGCTGCTGGTATTTTCTCCCAAGCTCGAACTAGTAGCCGGTACCCCAACAGTGGCAGTTTCGACTAAAACACCTCCACCTACAACACTAGTTTTCGTACTTGTCCCAAAGCCCGTCGTTGATGACACTAAAGCGGACTGAGGAAGTACCGTTTTCGACACAACACCACTAACAAGAATAGTCATGACTTTCCCACCTGGCATTTGAACTACCACTACACTTGAACCGAGACTCACCACTTTATCTCCAGGCAAAGTGGCGATGGAGCCCCCTTGTGTGAGCGTTTTACCGCCGATGGCGACTAGCGAGCCAAGAGGCGAGATGGTGAGTGGTTCGCCGTTGTTCATGAAGACTGTGTTTGGTATTGGGTGAGGGGTGTGGCTTGCTTGGGAGCGTAGCCATGTGGTCGTTGTGCCACTATTGATTACGACGATACCTGTTGGTGAGAGGGACATGGTTCCTTGTCCTGGAATTGTTAGGGCTGGACCGTTGACAGTCAATATTTGAGTTCCGATCATGAGACTAGAGGCTCCTGGTATTGCGGTGATGACTTGTCCAAATGGAAGTGTCAATAATTTTCCTGGGTTTGGGGCTACAGTCGGGATGGTGGATGTAGAACTTTTTCCATCATTCGAAATTACTAAACCAGTAGGCGAGAGACTCATGATCCCCTGGCCCGGCAATGTAACAGCAGGTCCGTTGAGAGAAAGAGTTTGCGTACCGATTACAAGAGTCGAAGCAGCCGGAAATGCTGAAATAACCGAGCCCCCTGCAAGTGTACCAATAGGAACAGCCTTAGGAGACTCGGCTGGAACTGTATTGTTTCCATATGTGTAGGTTGTGACAGCCTCGTTATTATTTACAACCATTCCACCTCCTGACGGTAAGAGGGAAACAACTCCTACGTTTGGAATCGTGATGGCGGGACTTCCAGCTGAGATTGTTTCACTGCCCACGACGACTGACGAAGCACCTTGGCTGGCGGAGACCACATCCCCATTACCAAGAGTTGCGATTAGTATTGGCGTCGGAGCTGGTCGGTTGTTGGGGGCCGCAACTGCTGCACCATTAAGGGGTGTCGAAGGAGCAGCTGGACCCTGTGGCTGTGACGGATTCGTAGCATAAGTGTTATCGAGAGGAATGATGACAGTTACAGGCTGGTTTGTTTCTGCTGGTATGTTTGAAAGGTTGACTGGTGATGGGCTATTATTGATCCCTGGATTCTGAGGTGATACGACGGGATTTGTTGTGGCTGTGGGGCCCGATGTAGGCAGAGCCTGAGCCGGAGAAGCTATTGCTAAAGTCGTTCCTTGAGAAACTGCGGGAGTCGTTGGTGGAGAGGGCCGTAATCCAGCATTCTCGGCTCCTTGGTTTGCACAATCGCCAACTGTGCATGGTGCGACGGGCATAGGAGGGTCGAATAAACCAAAGTTACCACCGAATACTCTTCCACAATTGGACCAATCCACTCTATCATGTGTTAACCTTGGAAGAAACTATAAATGACAAAAGAAACTTACTCTTTATTTCTCAAAGTCATCAAATCATCTCTCCAGACAAGCAAAGGTTCGCAAGCCCCATTGTAGTTTGATTCCACCACAAAGTTTCGCTTAGGTGGTGTAGCTTTTGTTGTTGGGCAATCTGTTCTCAAATCACTGAGCTCCAGTTGTTTATCAGGACCAATTCGTACTCCTTTCCGGCTCTTGGCACCGTTCTTATAAGGTTGCTTCGTGGAAACTTGCTCTAACCTATAAGACGCTATGAAGTTTATGAGAGTTCCTCGAGAGGTTATCGGTTGGGCGCATGGATTAACTACGAACATGCTGTCGATCACATAATAAATTGAAGGAGACACCCTAAATGGGTCTCAATATTCGGTTCTGAGAATTTTGCATAGATGAGAGGTGGATTTACTGACATGGTTACATTCTTATTGGGATAAGACAGGATTCTTGTGGCGGGATATTTCAAACCATCAGTGATGGTCCCTGTAGGCCAGTAATGAAGTTGTACAGTATTCACAGATCTAAAAGAATATCAGTATCAGTGGGAAAGGAAGACTTAGGATATCGGTTGAATGACATACATCCGACACCAATCATCGTGAGTGGTATAAATTCGAACTTTATCAATACCGGTGCACGTCCATATCCTTGTAGAAGACCAATCATTCCATCCAGTTACGGAAATATGGGTAGTTGATTTCTTTTTTGGTGTCCCTTTTGAGGATTTGGAAGTAGAGACTGTAGAACTTATGAGCTTTGAGCTAACATGGCTTGAAGAAGAAGAACCTTGTGATTCAAGTAAGATGTCGGATTTGTGAGTCAACGAACTTGGGTTCTTAGAAGTTCCCTTTGATGCGATTGAGCTCTTGGGTTCATATATACTCGATTCATTTGAGATCAAGCGACTTGAAATCCTCGTAGATGAAGGGTTCGGCGGGGTTGTATTGTTCGCTGAAGCGATGGCAACAGAAGAAACACTAGACGAACCCACGGGTGTCAATGAATGACCTCTGATTGAAGAAGAAGTTGTGAATGTCGAAGCTTCGGATAGTAATGAATGTCTTGTGGTAGAAAACGGAGTCGACGACCTTGACGATAAGCTACTTGAAGGGCCCGAAGTTGCATGAATTTGCGTATCAAAACTGCTTGCTGAAGTCACGGTAGCAGAAGGTATTTCAGAAAAAGCTTCGGTTGTTAAGGGACAACTTCTTGTAGAAGAAGTTGCCAAAGAAGTCGGAGGCGAGGATGATGACGAGAGAGTTGTATTAGACGATGTCTCTGAAAGGTTTCGCGGAATTAAATGCGTCGAAATAATACCTAATAATATCGTTAAGGGGGGCCTTGTGAACCAACATTTTCAACACCACTTACATGTGGCTAACTGACTATAGAAAAGCACGAACGCAAAGTTAAAAAGCATAACGAATGTAATGTATCGGGTTTGCGATACATGAAAATTGGTCAACTGAACACCGTGTAACAAATAAAGAAGCTAGTTGATAGACGAAGAACAAAATCCCCACAAACCAAGTTTACACATAAAAAAGAAGAGGGAAATCCATGGCCTCTACTGTCGCCATTTCGCTGAATGTTGATAGGATCTCCCGTGAGGCTCAAGCCCACACGGTCAGCATCTACCTCGAAATCATCCTTGCGACTCGGAAAAGGAAGCTGTCTGGGAGTGAACTTGAAGCTTTATAGCTGGGAAATGTGGAAAGAAGGCAATTGGTCCCCGGTCCGACCTGCGTGGTTTCCTTCCTCGTCTTCCATTGGCAGAATAGTCGTATAATGCTTTTGGGATATACGGGAGAGCTCATATGGTAGGATTCCGGGGGCGGGCCGTTGCCAAGCATATAAGTCAGGCTCTGATCGCCTCCTTAATGCAGCCTCACCCCCTCCTGGTGGACAATAAAAGCGGCAGTAAACATGAAGTGAGCACCTGCCTACCTAGCTCGTTGTTCCAACCATGTAGGGTAATACTTTAAATTGTTTTAAATGTTTAGGGTAATTTACTTGAATTGCCCTAGATAGCTGGGAAAACGAGCTAGGTAGGCAGGTACGAACTTCATGTTTACTGCCGCTTTTATTGCCCACCAGGAGCCCCCCTACCCCTCACTTGAGGTAGAAATACAGTGACAATTCAACGCTAAACATCTGCACTAAGTTTCAATAAAAGTCACTATTTTTATGCATAGATTGACTGAAACGTACTCACAAGAGTGGAGGACCATTTATATCGCAACTCTTCGCTCGAGACCAGACAACCATGCAGCAAGGCTTACTTCAGCCTTACTTCTTCTCTTTAAGATTCGACGAGGTATAGGAGGATTCAAATGACCTGAGAACTTTACTTGAGGTTCAGGCACTCGCAGAATAAAGAAGTTTTTGCCGTGTTGTTTCTTTAAGCGAGCAGAGAAAGCGAATTGCGTTTTACTTTTTGAGAAGTAATATGCGGCTCAGAATACCCTGGAAGGATGAAATACTAATCATCCAATGCTGAGTGATGTGGCGTCAACTTATTTGGAGTTGTGAAGGAAAAGAAAAAGGGTATCTATCTCATCGCCCCCATTTTCCCGTTAGATCTTTAATGTGACAGCTAAGTGTACAGTGCAGGAGGAATATACTTGCATGAGGCTGTCGTATCCTTCCAAGAGAAGAAAAGAGGCTGCCTCAATGATACGGTATGAAGAGCAGAACGAGAAAGGCATGAGAATTGAAAAGAGGCCCAGCCTCGCAATATAGAGCCTCTTCGCCCAAAATTCCATTCAGTCTGTGGTGGTGATATGAAGAGAATGCATGATGCTTTTTCTAGTTGCGATATTGATCAATGGTGTTGCAACTACAATTACAGTGTCACACGAAAGGCGGGCCATTACCGACGAAGTGATTCCTACTCCGATCAATGTCCCACCCTCCCAGTATTTGTAAGATGAGGCTCTTTCAATAAAGTGACGCCCATGCTGACCCTCTTGCAGTGAAGGAGTTGATGGGAGTTGGAGTACATTCAATCTTCGAATTGGGACTTCTCAGAGTGTACGGGTGATCGCTTCGACGAATTCCCCAATTACGATTGCTGTGCAACCCGGAGGTTGTGAGCTCGGGGCGAATCCACGCGGAATTCCAAACAATTGTGCTTTCTCGAGAGGCGGTACATTCAGCAAAAATGCATCCATAACGTGGCAGGACCAAGGCTGGTTTAATCTTAACGGGGGTAATGGTTTTGGGTTCGAAGCGAATCTAGGGTATAACTTTAACCTTGACTATGGCTTGGATACATTAGGCTTGGGATTTCAGGAGGGAGTCGACTCACCGACTTTGAAGAATCAGACTATCGCCGCTTATAGTCTCCCAACCCCCTGTTATATGTGAGTACTGGCTGGGTGCAGAAGTTCGCCTTATTACTCTCCAAGTACTTTCTTTTGTTGTTGTCTTTCGGAGAATCGAGATTATTGTGCGAGGAGTGGCGGTGCTTGATATTCCTAGTATATCAATTATCAGCCCACATTCGCACCGTGGGTTCAACTATCCAAAACGTTCATATATTAGAAATTATTTCAATTCCCATTGCAGAAGAAGGACAGAGCACTTACAGATATCCCAACAACTGACGGAATTAGTGGTTTCCTAGGTCTTGGAACACAACCAGTAATCTACGAAACATTTGGCAATTACTCAGTGCCTTCATTTTTCCAGAGCCTCAGAACCCAGAAGAAGATCCCTAGTCTGAGTTGGAGTTATACCGCTGGAGCGAATTATCGTGAGATCCCAAATCAAACGTATTTCAACTCCACTAACCTTTTAACAGGATTATCTTCTGGCCAATATTCCCAGTTGATATTTGGTGGCTACGACACTTCCCGTTTCCAACCCAACGATGTGCAATTCTCCCTCGGCGAAGACGTCACAAGAGATATCGTGGTAGGTATACAGTCCATCTTCTATAGCGGGACCTCAGCCAAACCTCTTCTTCCGACACCCATATACGCATTTGTTGAATCGACAGATCCGAATATATGGCTTCCGCTCGAAGCGTGCAAGGAGTTCGAAGCAGTTTTTGGTTTAAAGTGGGATGATACAACATCGAAATATCTGCTAAACGATACACAATTCGTAACCCTCTCGCAATCCAACCCAACGGTCACTTTCCGACTCGCAGCAAGTACAAGTGGCGGGGCAACAGCTGATATTATACTACCGTTTCAAGCTCTCGGCATCAAAGTTTCATATCCTTTCGTTCCTATCGCAACACATTACTTTCCGCTTCAGAGAGCCGCAAACGCGACGCAATATACCCTTGGACGAGCCTTCTTGCAAGAAGCATATTTGACAGTTGACTATGAACACCGAAACTTTTCTCTGAGCCAGAATGTTTGGGTTCAGGGAGCGGTTCCAAAGATATCCACGATTATTTCGCCAGAGTACAGAAACAAAACAGTGAATAACCCAGAAGTTTCCCCACAAGGCAAGGGCCGGAAAAACCTGACCGATGCAATAGCTGGCGGTATCATTGGGTTCTTGATATTTGCTGCCATTTGTGTCGCTGGGGTTTGGCACTGGAAGAAACAGAAGCAAGCTAGAGAAAAAGCAGCAAAACTCGAAGAGTTGGAAAAAGCGCAACAAGCAGCAGAGCCAACTGATAGCAGTAAGCCAAATTCTCAAAACCATTTGCAACCTCCTGTCTTTTTTTTTTGAAGAATTAAGCTCATTCTAACATAATGAAATTTAGGCAGTCCGATCGACGTGTCGCCTGTTGAAATCGAAGCGAGAGAATACAGGGCCGAGGCCCAAGGTACCTGGGTATTTACTGAAATGCCCGGCAGTGAACATTATATACCTGTGGAGTTGTACGGTACTAGTATTGAAGGAACTGTATCCAGTCCGACAGAATGTTCAAATTCTAGGAGCGTGGTGTCTAATCCAGTAAGTCCTTTAACACCACGAGACAGGCCAAGAGAGGGATTTCCTAAATAGATATTTGTAATTTTAAGTAGACATAATAACGGGGCACTTGAAAAGGTTTTCGGAAAGACAAGGCAACCCAAGATCCAATAGATGGCACTTCTCATGACCCCACAATGAACTAATCTGCACTTGCCTCAAACTTGCGGCCGCGAGCGAAATGCAACAAACGAAAGATAGCTTCAGCTAACTTTAGCCTGCCTCAAAATCGCGGCCGCAATTAACTGCGAGATGCAACAAATCGAGGTTGTTTCCCCCAAACTGACGAAGTTTGGTTATTCTGTGAAGTCGGAAATGGCGCACCCGAAAGCTAGCGGCCGCCCATTTGAGCCACACGCCAAAACGGGAGGGAAAATGCGAGATGGAATAATGAGAACCAGATATTCCAGGCAAAGAACGATAGATTCCGAGTAGCAAGAAGCATTTTAGAAAACACAAAACAGGGCTTGAAAGTGCTCCGTAGTTAGGTCAAAGTCCGTCACCAAAACTCTAGTTCGTTACCCCGCACTTAGGAAGAGTCGCCGCAAGCCGTGTGCGAGGGAAAGCACGACTCCCCTCCGGTCTGCTCCCGGTCTGTATCAGCCCTCGAGGTCGACAACTCGGAAGACAGACTCGAGGTTTTTCTTCCTCCCACCTTGTACTACCACGACTAGAAAAGGGAGAGAAGCCACGACTCCGACCATATCTAGAGTACCCTCACCTCTTCATTCCTCATACAAAATTTCTTGCGTCAAAAGCTGGGAGGAGGGATTGACATTTCAAGACCTCCAAATAAATGTGTTTTATCGGATGTTGAGAAAAGTCGTTGGCAACAACCTCTTAGCCTTCCCCCGCGATAAGTCTTCGACTAATGCAATTGAGGGGAATTCGGGAGTTTGGGGTCTCCTATCCTGGATGTGGTTCATAGTCGTGCCTTCCTTCCCTTTGGGTAGCACGAGATCGACCTAGGGCAGGAGCGACGCTGGGTCGAATTCCAACGTGGGCCCCAAGTAAACCCCCATTTTCCAAACACCAAAATCTACGCTCTCCCAAGCCACTTTTCATCCCAAAATTTAAAATACTGACAAGCGTCACATTAAAATGTCATACATATTTATTCCAAGAATATCAGTGGGGCTGTTGAAATACATTCCGTGATTGTTGGGTTGAAGTGGAAATCATTCAAGCAACTTCATCGGTCTTCGGGATGTGATTTTGAACGAGGTCAGTCCCAGGCATTATAATATCGATGCAATATCAAACGAGACAATGCGTATAGGCAACGATTGTATATCGATATATATCGATGTCTATTACCGGTGCCCAACTCTGAACGAGGGGGTTTTCTAGTGGGACAGACTTATCAGCGTATAATCTGCAAAGGTGAGAGCTCTGGGACGTGAAAAATGGGACTCCACTAAACTCCATTTGTTATTTGTCGGTTAGGGACAGAAGTGTGACCTTAGAAGATATATGAAAGGAGAATTGGCAACGAAATTGATGATATAGTAGTTAAATAAAAGAGACGAATAATGGGAACCCAACTTTCTGGTTTTGGAACTTTCACTTGGTTCACTGAGTAAGCTTTGTCGCTTTTCATAATGGTTTTAGGTTGAAGGAAGCTCTGAAAATCTAATGTTCCATGTACGTCGAGTCTAATGACCAATTCCCAATTATGCGGCTTCGCTTGATCAATTCCTGGAAGGAGAGTAAGAACTAGCGATTTTCCGGAAAAATAAATATGCAGGAACAACGCGATAGTGTTGATCTCACATAATCAATTTCCGACAAGGCGGCCGCCCCTTGGAGCTCAGCTTCTCGGCAGGGGAGGGGAAATCTGAGAGGCTGAGAACGTAGCTCTGATATAGCCAATGTTGAAGTTCCACAAGTCTGAAACAAGGAAGGAAGACTTCTCCCATTTTGCATACCCGTGAGTTGATCTCTAAAAGTGACATTTTGATATCCAAGAATCCAATGGACTTGAGCAAATGCCAAAATTAGTACCAGTGAGGCATGTCGGATGGAGCGGGATATTTTCCTTTACATCCGCTCTAATGATCAATCTTGAGCGAAAAGTCCACGTGTGGTACCCCTTGGTGTATGGAACTTGTCGAGATAATATCGATATCTGCAGTCATGTGGCGTCAAAACGAAGAACAAGCTTTTGTGTTTGGAACCCACTTACCATTGTTGATGTAGGTCTCAACGTTTTCTGTTGTCAATCCACCACTGCACTCCAGCAGAAAAGCCCGTTTACCGGCCCATCTCTGTTTGATACTCCGAGCCGCGACTTTCAGCCCATCGCCGTCAAAGTTATCAAGCATGACAATATCAGCACCAGCGGCGATGGCTTCATCAGCCGCAACTTCGTTGTCAACCTCAACTTCGACCTTCAACGCAAACCCACCTGCGGACTTTGCGGCTTTGACAGCTTCGGTAATACTACCTCTAGCCCAGATATGATTGTCCTTCAGCATAATCATACTGGAAAGATCATGCCGGTGGCCGTCGACGCCCCCAACAATCATGCCGTACTTCTCCACCAATCTGAAGCCCGGTGTTGTCTTTCTTGTGCCAGCCAGCATGCCCGTGTACCCCGCCTTTCTCACAAGCTCTTCCATTGTTCTTGACTTCGTGGCAACGCCAGAGCATCTGCTCAATGTGTTCAATGCGACTCGTTCTCCCAGTAGAAGCTTTCGTACGGGTCCTGTAACTGTGGCGACTGCGATCTTCCCCTCCTTGCCTGGGTCTACCTCTGACCCCTCCTTCAGATGCCATTTCACCGTGCAGCCAGCCTGGGCGAAGACTTCGTCAAAGAATGGCACACCAGCCAGGATACCCCTCGATTTACCAAATAAGGTAGCCGTCCGCTCGCTATCACCAACAACGAATCCTCCATAGTCAAAGGAAGGCGTGTCTTCGGCGAACCATGCTGTGATTTGAGATTTCCAGTGAACGGGTAGGAGGTCTGCAGGATTCCCGTGCTGTAAAGCCATTTCGGTTGCCGGTCGAGATTTGGTGATTCTGCAATTAGAAGTTGAAGTGGTTATTGGTTGACTTGTTTGCCTTCGGGTATGTTGGCAAATGAGGCCTGGATGAGCAATGTGGAAGTCATAATAGCTGGCGTCATTTTAGCGTGGGGTCGGAAAACGCGGATGAAGTCGCGCTTGTAGCCTCGGTACGCATTGACCATCGTAACACGTGATTATCATCAACTAGTCCCGGACAGGGGTCGGCCGACAAATTGAGGCTGTGCCCTCTAAAAATATACGAATTTCCTTCTCCATACCGACTTCCACTACTGCCTGAATCTCAGCATACTTCGTACACTATCTCAAGCCACACATTTCGACCTTCACGAGCAAATGCTCCATACCCAACCGTCTGGTTGCTGTTTTGCTTTGATTTCTCATTTCCGCAACTCGACCAGCGAACGGTCGCCTGTACCTTATTCTGGGAGAAGGATTTCATCAATTATTGTTTATCTCACAAACGTCACCGAAGCGTATCTGAAAGTGTCTGGGACTTTCATCCGTACTTTTTTTAAAGACCTCTTTTCCTATTTTCTGCCTAGTGCGTTACTATCTCAACCTATTGTTCAGAAGGTTCACCAAGCTTTCCTAAAAGTTCTAGAACCATCATGCTTTCTTTCCCTTGCATCTTCCAAGGAATCCGAAATAAGGTTGTCCGCAAGTGTGTAGATCCAATTTGTTTAACGTTCATCCCATAAGCCGCGGGAGCACCAGAATGCGCGCCACAAACGCCATTAGCACAAGGGTACTGCATTCGGGAAACCGTATTTGGTCCAGTCGATAGTTGTACAGTTGGCAAAATGGCGTCTATGCTGACCGCTACATACCCGACCGCCAATAAGCTTAGAGCTCCCGCTGACTTTAATTCCACGTTTCTCACAGCAAGCTTTCCTTATTCAAATTAGCGTAAGCTTTCGTCAGCAGAAATTGTGCAGGTCGACTCAGCCCTAACTACGACAACGGAGCTAGGCGGATGTTCAGCAAAGCCTTTTCTCCTTCACTCATCGCGGAGAAGAAATGCGGCAACGAATATTAGCTACTGCTGTTTCTGGTATTGGAAACCTGCTACCGTTGGTAAAGAAAGCTCCTTGTATATCATGAAAATTTCCTTATCTCGAGTTAAATAATTAGTTAGACTTATCAGAAGACCGTGGCTGGTTTTCTTGCTGTTTGATAAATTAAGATTTATTGAAAGCTTTCAACGCTGCTTTTGTTGCCCAGTCCGCGAGCCACCGCATACCAAGAAGTAAAGAGAAGCCTGCCTGCTTACATGGAACATAGCCACGCCAACTTTATCGCGGGTTAGAGGGCTCCCGACCATCAGCTCGGTATGTAGCTTCAACGAATGACTACCTAACATCACAATTACAAACGGAGAAGCACAGCAAATCTGACCGCCACAGTCGAGGAGGGATGGATTACACATCAGCCATCAACTTGATATATAATGAGGCCCCAAAGACTTCCAAAAACTTTTCTCTCCATCTCATTATCTCATTTCATCTTCTCTTTTCCTATCTCATTTCCTTGATACAATCGCTACATTTCTGTCTTTTGCAGATCTTCAGCTCTAAACAACCTTGATCTTTTTCAATAATTTCCAGCGTTTCAGTCTATCGTTCATCATGAAATTCTCCACCATTTCCACTCTCGGAGGTCTCCTCAGCGTCGCCTCAGCCGGCACCCACACCGAAGAACATGTCTGCCAAGATCCATATGGAGCTCCATCAACTGTTTATCAGACCGTAACTGTCACAGCACCAGGAGGAGGTTATCCAGGAGGAAACAACCAAGCCTATACACCAGTTCCTCAACCACCACCATATGTCACCACCGGTGGCAGCCAAGTTACCTCTGTTGCTTACGATGGAACCAAGTCAAGCGTGTATGTTTATCCTACCGGTGCCCCAGCCGACAACAAAGACTGCACCGTAGCTGTTTACGAAAAGAACATCGTTGTCAACGTCTACGTTATCAACATTAGCATCACCATCAACAATGGTGTCACATCTACCGTCACCAAGACACTCACAGAGAAGCCAACTTATACCCCTACTCTCCCGCCTACTCTCCCACCAACTGGACCTCCATCTCCACCAGGACCACCCACTGGCAACGGAACGGTGATCAACGTCGTCGTTGGCGCTGATGGACAGCTCAAGTATAAGCAAGACAATGTAAATGCTAAGATCGGTGACATTATCCGGTAAGAATCTCTTCATTTCTATTTCTCATAATCAAAACACTAACAACAAACCAGATTCGACTTCAACTCCACTAACCACACCGTCACCGAATCAACCTTCGAGACTCCATGTACCGCAAAAGCTGGTGGTTTCAAATCCGGATTCCAATTCAACAACCAAAGCCGTACCGGTGTCTTGCCACCCGTAGACTTCAAGGTTGACCGCACCACCCCAATCTGGTTCTACTGCGGACAAAAGAACCCAGTCTCGCACTGCGGAAAAGGAATGGTCTTCGCCGTCAACCCAGCCGGAAAATTCGATGAGTTCGTCAACCGCGCAAAGGCTCAAGATGGTGGAGTTTCCACCTCCATCCCACCTCCAACTGGAACTGGAATCTCTACTCCATCTGGAACCGGTGTTTCCCCACCAATCGGAACTGGAACCAAGGTCTACTACAAGCGCGCTTTCAACGCATAAACGGCTTCAGTTTTTGGGGCATTGGGGGTATGGCTAGGAAGGGAAAATAGACTGGGGATTATGACATGACTAGCATAGGCTTGCGACTTTGGGAGTTTTTTGATTTCTTCATTTTTTTTTTTTGGGAACCACCACTTGTAATAATTCTTTAGTACTTGAATGAAATCTCATACAAGTCATCTATTTATTTGCTCGTTCTTATTGTGTCTTCTCCTTGAATGTGAAATATGTTTCTTGACTTTGGAAGGGGAGGTTCTTAGATCTTGTGGATTTGGAACATGGAAAAAACTAAGCTGCGATGTCCTGCTTACGGGCGGAAACTAAGACATTTCGTATTCTACTTGTCCATGGGACCGTAATCAAGAGTAAGAACACGAACCGGTTTCGCAACAAAAACATTATTTTGATGTCAAAAAATCAGCTGACAGGCGCGAGAGCATGGAAAACCATCCTTCTTACATTGAGTCAGATCATCCGAATACAATGATGCCAGTACATATCATTTAGAAGTTAATGCTTCGAGTCCCGTGTGGCTCTTCTCGTGACTGTTTCAGTGTTTCCGTCCTGGCATGTTTTGATAGGTTCTCGAGGAAGAAATACGCACTCCTTTCGAGCTCTGACGAGGAGAAGAGGTGGCATCAATTGTTTGCTCGTATACTTAACGACGCCTTTGTTTACCCGTCGTGCCGAACTTTGATCTTGTAAGATCAAATTGCACCCCCCACCCCCCCCCACCTCCTCAAAGCTCACGAGAGTTGATATGCTTTTAGACCACAACAAGCATTCTAGACAACGACTTCTATTTTGAGCTGTAGAGATTCTTTGGGTTTTCTTAGGTAAGTTCATGAATTGAGATTATGTGGTGGGACATAGAAAATATGATTCTGAATATCCAGTTCAGTGCTTTCCACCGGATTCCGATGCTTTTTAATCTTGTATTTTCTTCATCATATGACTTAGAGGTTCATGTTCTATTTTCTCTAGGGGAGAGAATTGGGCTCGTTTCTTGTGGCAAGCTTGATTTTTGTTCAAGAAATGATTGTTGAAGTTGTTCACTTGAGATTGACAGTCTTTATCAGCAACTTCGGTATTTGGTTTCATGGGTTGGTGTCATGTAGCTTTCAAATTGATAATTATTTTCGAATAGTAAGGGTCTCTTCAAAGAGTATGATTGAAACCACGGGCAAGTTTCGAAGGAATTGGGGAGGATCACATAAGACAAGTAAAAGAGTTGTACTAAAATAAAAGAGGCGATAGCTAGGGTGAAGTTCACATTACATAATTCCCAAATGATACCATAGACTATTAGTTGGTAGCCTGCCAGCACGACATGCTTGCACCTCACTCTTTTCAGTCCATGGCTCGCCATCGTGGTTGGCTGGTTAAATCACCCCTGACCACCCTCTCCTTTCTTCCACCAACAAATAATCGCGAATGAAGTTTATTACTTATTTCTAGGTAGCTCAAGAACAGCAAGAAATTTTACCTAGGAATGCAACAAATTGCAGCGTCACGTTTTAATATAGCAGACCCAGAAGGACGAACATTTTTATAGGTTTTCGGGTATTAGTTTCATTACTGAAGGGAGGAGGAATTGCTCTTTTAGAACTTTCATTGCTGAATAATGTTCATTACGGTAGTAATTAACTTTGGCATCACCAGGGTTAGCAGGAATTCGCTCAAGTCACTTATAGTTGAACCAGCGTTTTTGGTAGGAACATGATACTTCCTAATAACTGCACTATTTTCTCAAGAGCAGAGCAAAGATACTTCTCAGGTGCAACGCTCAATGTTGCATGTAAGAGACTGCGGGGAGTCACCAATCACTTCTCCAAACCGAAGCCCACAGCCACCTGGCTGAGCAGCTCCGCCCCACCTTCACCGATTTCCATGGTGCTGACAAAATGCCAGGCTCAATATTTTGAGAACCTTTTTATTATATATGATGACTTCTCTTTTTCTCCTAGAAACCCACAAATTATACTATGCCCACAGAGATCCTTGACACTTTTTGTACCATATCCCGCGCTGCGACACAGAACAAGATATGAGCCTTCCACGCGAAGTAGACGACTTCAAGCACATTCCGATCCCCCTTCGAACCATTAGGCTGATCCAAATTCAGATGAGAGGATTGGGAGGCATTGGTTGTCAGCTCATCAATGTACCCTTGGTATCAAAACCAGAAGGTATCTTTGAATATAAGGCCATTTCGTATACCTGGGGCTCAAACCAAAAGACTCATGCTATCGAGATGGACGGGAAAAGGTTTTGTGTTACCTCGAACCTTTATGCTTTGCTCAACGATCTCTGTCGCGTTGAAAGAGAGCTTGAATACTTTTGGATTGATGCCATCTGTATCAATCAAGAGGATGACGATGAAAAGAAGAGTCAGCAAGTTCAAATGATGGGGGAAATCTACAGTACCGCGCGGGAAGTCATTATATTTCTTGGACGATCAGTTGACCCAGATAATGTTCTGATGTTGTCTCTCTTAAGAATGGAAAGTGAGACTCGTGGTAAATACTGGCCACCTACAGACAAGCAATGGGATACGGCGTGGAAGAGTGTGCAAACCAGTCTGGGAGAATGGAATCAGAACTTGCCCAAAAGACAACTTCTTGAGTTGAAATTGATTATACGGAATCCTTGGATTCGTAGAGTATGGATCCTCCAAGAGGTAGCCAACGCAAGGTCAGCCACTGTCTTGTATGGTTGTCAACGTATTTCGACTCGCATTTTTGCTCTTGCCCCTCGCTTAATTGGCGTAGAGTTGGACAAACATCAACAAGCAGTCTTTGACTTGATGCCAGGGCCGTCCAAACGATATTCTTGGTGGAATAGTGGTCGGGACCTTTGTACATTGTTAAGAAAATTCTCCGCCGCTAAAGCAACTGAGGAACGCGATAAGATATATGCACTCCTTGGGATGTGCAAGGACGGGTCTTCCAATTCCTTCCTTGTACCATCCTACAAACAGCCAATCAGCGAAGTTATTCTTAGAACAGCATCGTACATATATTCCTTGCCGCTGGAGACTCTGCCCAAGATTCCTGCTACTTCTGTAGCTACATTCTTATCAGCTTTGCCTTATCTAGACATAGCTATTCCAGTGAAATTGGTAGAGTCATGTAGCGTCGGGTTTCTAGGTGGATTTCTCGAAAACAACAGGGATGTGCCGGTTTCTGAGGGGCTTCTGATTGGAATAGCCCGGAGGGGAATCGATGCCTTGGGGATGATGAATCCTGTCTTTCAACGACGAGAGCAAGAAATTCAAATTACAAAACCCGTTGTTGCAACAGCGGCTAGAAACAGGAAGTGTGGGAAAGCAATGATTGAACTTCTTCTTCACAAGCGACCAAAACAAGTTGTTCTCTGCCAAAGCCTAATCGAAGCTGCAGTTGGCAATGAAGGTAATGGTCAGGAAATAATCCAAGTTCTTCTTGACGAAAAAGTGGGGAAAGGAGCTCGAATCCCAAACGTTCTAGTTTTAGCCATAAATCGACTACGGCTTTTTCCGCAGCCGGAAAAAATGGTCGTGCTCACAGGCCAACTCGCTAAAATTCTAGCAAACTCGGGAGAAGCTGGGAATAAAGCCATCGAGTCATATCTTCGGAATCCAAGCTGTCAAGTTACTGAAGCTGCAATTCAGGAATTCATAAACACGGCAAACTCTTCAGTGATTTCTCTCCTTTTCCAACCAGGAATGAGAACCTACCAACTTGCAATAATGATTGTGTGAGAGGAAGGGAAATAATGTCAACTTTACTAGAAGAGAATATGGATCATGAGCACTTCAATTATCGAAACCTACTACGTGCCATAGAAGATGAATTCGGCGGCGACATCAAAGAACTCCTAAAAGAAGATATTGACTATGAAGATATATATGGGTTTTGCCCTCTCTCTTGGGCAGCAGCACTTGGACACGTTGAGGTGGTCCACTGGTTGATTGAAAACTGGGCTGATCCCCGCTATAAGGATAAAAGTGGCTGGGCTCCTATATTTTGGTCATGGGAAAATAGCAATAAAGAGATCACGGAATTGTTGAGAGCTTCAAAAAAGAAGCCCAATAAGTAGTTCTCTGATGCAGGAAGCTGGTAAAATTTGGAAATTACCCGCTAGAATTTACAGTCTTCACTACCCGTTAGCAGAACATAATACACGTGTTATTTTTCATGAATTTCTCCTAAGTAGGCAAGATGATGAGGCTGGCAACATCCGCGCAAGTTGTAGATGTCTGAACTTTCAAGACCAAAAGAGGTCATTTGCCAACAAAAAGGACAAAGGGAAGCACTGACTATGTTGAACTTGTATAAGCCTTGGGTGCCGAATATAGTGAAATATCAGGTAAAATAACATTAGATGAACCAGAAGTCCAAGAAGAATAGACAACAAGATGTCAGGCATTGTCACTTACAAAGCGCAGGGGGAAAAATGAGAATCGTAAAGACGCTCGCTCAAAAACTGTAGATTGAGTAGCAACTTGCATGTATAGTTCATTCATGACGAGAATTGGGATCTGACATCGTCTGACTTTGTGTTTTGCTATAAACTACACATTCTTTTTTCTTTGCGTTTGCCTATGGCGCCACATTTACTTCATCGACTTCTAGGAATAACACAAAACCCAATTCACAAATCTAACTCCTAATAACGCGTTCCATAATTTTCTTCACTGCATATAAGTCATCTGATATTCCCATATGCGCTATAAGTTGAGCGATTTCAAACCACTAGCTCATGATTTCCCTCGGCACCTTTTCTAAAAAGAGCGTTTCCAAACACAATACACTTTTATTTACGAAAAGGGCATTGAATTAAAGTTGTCTCCTTCAAATTTCCAATCTACACATTCGCATTTTCACAATGCCAAACCCCCAAGCTCCAGTACTCAACCCCAATTTCATCTCCTACATCCCCTCCATCCCGCCCAACACAACGGACCCTCCACAAGATATCCCCCACTCAGACACCATAATAATCCAAGTCCAATGGAAAGAAAGCAGCAACAACCGCATCTTCGCGAAAGTGTTTTGGACTTCTCAGCCCAGCACCCAGCGCTTGTCCTCACAACCGAAAAATAACAAGATTGGACATGCATACAATTCCGATATCCATTTCAGCGCACTCGGAAGTATGAACCGCGTGCAATTGGTTTTCTTCATTTATCACGAGGAGGTGGGACGTGGCCGGCGACGAGCTTTTATCGAGTTTGCGAGGGGGACTGATGTGGATGAGGATAGGGGGAAGATCAGGGGAGAGTTTGTTAAAGTGGATGAGTTGAAGGATATGGATGATGTTGTTAAGTTTAAGGGTTTTCCGACTATTGGGAGCGGAAGTGGACGTGGAAGTAAAGGAATTCGAAGTGGGAGGTGATGAAGGGTGTTCTCGATTGGTGCTGAGAGAGAAATGACTCTACATATTCATTATCAGCTAAGAATAAAACATGCGTTAATTTTCGGGATTTTCATGTCTTGCGCTAATAGTGGTATCCAAAATGGTTGGAAGGAGGAATTGAGATCAGAAACACCTCCCCGAAATATAAATACTATGCCTCTCGAAAGACACCGGACCATAAAACGAAGAGGAGCTCTTTACCAACACAGAGAGCGAGAGGAAATATTATCTCTGAACATATTAAAATAACAATTAAAACAAAAATTGGAAGACCAATAATTCCAACAAGCATAGAATAACAAAGTATCAGGTATCAAAAACGAAATAAAAATTCATCGCTTGAATAATGCACCTTTGCTCAAATCGCGAATATCTCCTTGATCATCAATCATCAATCGTCGACATATTGCCCCTCACACACCTCCCAGACCTCCGACTCCCACTTGCATTAATCCCCCTATATCTACTACTTCCCCAAGCATGAATCGAAGGTCCTCTCCTCCTCCTCGGTATCCCGAAAATTATGTCAAAACAAGTCCAATTCCAACTCCCCTCTCCACTTCTCCTCCTGGTCCACCCCCTATATATCACCCCTCTCTCCCTCTTACTCTCCTTAACATCGAATCCCAAATCGTCATCTCTCGGTCGTCGATGACTTCTCTCACTCCTCCTTGTGCGAGCCGGTTTCCTCACTCGGTTATGTTGTCGCTTCCACTCACTCCCTCCTCCTCCACGTTGTCGCATTTCGGAAGAATAATACGAATCTGATGATCGAGAACGGTAGCCGCGAGAATCGTAGGAGTTATCGGAGTCGTAATTTCTGTATTGGGATTGCACACGACAACGCCAGAGAAGCCAGAGGATGACTAGGAAGCCCAGAATAGAGCCGATTACAGCTCCAGCCACTGCCCCTCGGCTGGAATCTTCGCCTACGGGTGTGACGAGGGAATATGTTGGTTCGGGGTTTGAGGAATCTGTCGATGTTGCCGCAGAATTGGGAGCTGTTGTTGGTGCAGATTGGGGTGGAGGGGTGTTTTGGTTTGATCCTAGCTGGATAACTGTGGTGTAGACAGTGAGACCACGGGTTATGGTCATAGTAATTTGGGGTGCGGCTCCGGCATTTTGTCTTCCGTCGAGGGATTCTGGGATAAACTGAGGCTGGAGAAGTGGTGCCATTTTTTTTTGGGTCGCACAGCTGCTTGGGAATTGGTGTAACAATCGCTCTTCGCTCACGACCCCTCGTTGCCGGATTGAAGATTATTCGGGACGAAAAGCTTCATTCCAACATCTGGAAATCTTCAGCGATTTATGTTCGCCCGAGGGGAATTCCGCGTTCCACATAAATTGATGTCCTCGCCCGACTTGAAGTGCAGCCTCGTACATTCGGTGAGCAAAGGAAGCCCAATTGAGACTTCGTATCACAAACGCGGGGCATCTATGCTGCTTTTGATTGCATATGCAAGCCCCCTAGATCTCATTCAATAAGCTTAAAGAGCACTCACATCTTATCAGAGGCCAGCTATAATCTGGCGATTTGTGAGATTTGAGGTCATGATGCACGGTGACGAATGATTGTCCAATTAGACGAGGTAATGGTTGAGATGCAAACGAAATCATATCCGTCCAATAACATGAAGGTGGGGTGAGACCTGGAAGCGAGCATCGGTACTTTGGAACCCCTCTTCGGGAGTTGGATTGATAATCCGAACTCGGGTGTATAATTTCTTAGCTAAAATACTGATTGTCTTGATTGTTAAAAGCTGGGAGATCTCCATCCATGATAGTATTCCAATAAGTCCAGTCGTCTAACGTGATTTCTGGCATTTCAACGTCTGGATATCCGGGATCCATCATACCAACGTACTGGTTGATCGTTTGGCCATAATTGTTGGGTTGCACTGAGTTAGATGGATACTCCAGTCTATGGGTTATTGCAGAGCTGGGCACTTCAATTCGAGTGATATCTGTAGGTAGAGAACGGTCCGAGCCGCTCCGCTGCTCACGCAATTGTGTGATGAAGGAAGGAGGGGTAGTGTGGTATGGGCCTTGTGTAGCAAGGCCTGCTTCTTCCCTTTTTCGCCACGCTTTTAGACACAAATTTCCTGTGGCGACATACAGTGCATTTTTAGTGTTTGTCATCATATCGCTGTGGTAATCGTATGCAAGCTGGACCTGTTTCCAGGCCCGCTCCACTTCTTCGCCCGACACCCGATTTCGAAGTTCGCTGAGGATGTAGATGAATGCGTCAAGTTGAAAGTAGTGTTGAATATGCCAGAGATAACCGCGAATGGCTTTGACAGTTTGGCCCATGCTGTCAATTTCCAGTTCCTGCACGCATAGTCCGAACAAAATATCCTTATCGGCTTGAGACATACTGGCACCTTTGTCGGGATACTGACGAGGATGACGGGCCATGATTCTCAAAGAACAGATAACACTTTTGGCAGCATAGATGACAATCAAGTGTAGTGGAATCGAGGCATCGCAGTGCCGGACAAATTTTTCTTCCAGGGTTTTCTCCATCGCATCAATTACTTGAAACTTCTCATTGATCGTTTCCGGGTTGCTAGTTGCCGTACGCCATCTATCTCCTTTATCTCGAATTAACTGGGCGACCTCAAATCGAAGACAGCAGAAGAGCATTTCTGTAGCCCCAGCCTTTTCCGTCGGAGGTTCAGTCATAGCCGGGCTCAAGTCGCTGTCGCTTATGTTGAGGGGAATTTTGGTGTCAAATTTAGCAAGCCCTGGGTGATGGGGGTGTCAGTATTTGCCTCTCAAAAAATGTCTCGGGATACGGCACAGGGAAATGCTGGGGTTCAGGAATGATTCAGGAGTGACTTAGGAGTGATTCAAGAGAAAAAAGTGGGAGAACGGTGTCCCCATTACCTACAAGCAGGAAAGCCAGCTCCTGCAAGTTTGGAGGCATTGCCATCGAGAAAGACTATTTGCCACCATGTACGCCTTCGCATTTCGGCATCGAACGGAGACATTTTATAACGAGAGCCATCGCGATGAAGACCAAGTCGCTGAGCAATGCGTACTGCAGAGCCAGTGAGGACCCACATGGCATGAGCATCGTAGAACTTCTGGGCTCCGAGCTAGATGTTTCGTTAGCATGTTCTGTGGTCCTGGGAAGATATAAATTTCCCCCAATATCTCCACAAAAAATACGAAAGAGCAGGTACAATGAAATGACATAAATTTGAACCGTAGGAAGAGAGAACACGCTTACAAGATAAAGTGCAAATGCTTGGAGGGTTGAAATGTTCAAAGACTTTAGAAATTTGGAGTTGATCAAAGCCTGTTGAGTAGCATGGGAGTATTTCCTGACTAAATTTGACCTTGATTCCCCAAACATACTTTCGCAATCCTCATTAGAAAGAGATGTAACAGCAAGCATGTAAAAAGCAAACATCAACGCTTCAGTGGGCCGTGAGACGTTTTCCAAATCGCCACTGGCATCAAGAATTGTCTGCTGCATCGTAGGAGCATGAAACATCTTTACCAATGGATTGACGTTGACCAAAAAGGTCTGCCAAAGCTTGAAAATGTGTACTGGTTGTGGGTGTTGCGAGGTCAACATTTGGGGAGATGGAGAATGGCCAATGAGAAACGATTCTGCATAGGGATACATGCTGTTCTCAGTTCCCTCATCATCCGAGGAAACCGATCCATGAAGAGTATCCTTTGGATCTTCTATCTCTTCTCTTAGGTTTTCCCAAAGCGTACTGGTATTTGTTAGCAAGTGTTAATTGGTAGGGGAAGAAAGCTTACTTTTCTACGTAATGAGATTCTCCTTTGTTGGTAAATAATGCACCAGTCTCAACATTTGGTGCTCTTGGAACTGCCATGGTAATTGACTGGTGCTGAGGACCACCATATTCTCGATTTGGAGTGAATTCGTGAGGAGAGTCAACACTTCCTTCTTCGACACCTGCCCCACCTTCCTCCTCGGTTTTCACACCATGGGTTTTCAAAAGTTGTTCGTATCTTCGGATTTTAGCCATCAAATCTGTATCCGTGACTTTCTTCCTTCGTCGTCGAGGGAGACTTGGAGCACTCTGAACACACTCAGCTCGTGCTTTGATACAATTCGAGCATGGTTTCTGTCGATCGCAGCGGACCTTTCGTTGTTGACAGAGAATACAACTATGGCCCCTGGTGATTTTAGGTGCCGAATATGAGTTCGGCTCCGGCTCTAGGGCCTTGCCAGAAGAGACAATCATGTTTACTTGCAGGTATGACTTCCCCTTTTGCTCGGCCTTCGGATTTTGGCACGGAGAAGAGAGGGTGTTTTTTTCTCGCTGCTGTTTATCGTTCGTGGCCTTATATATGAGGCAGCAACGTTTGGGAGGTGTGTCTCGATTTTTGCCCAGTTCCAAGCCAAGTAACGTACAATAATCAATTGGGCTACTGCTGCTACCAACAGCTACCAATACGCGCTGGATACCGCAATTGTCTGCAGGTTCAATAATGTGAAGTTGTCAAGTTGTCACGGCCAGACTGATTGGGGCATGTCGTCGTCAAAGCCCCGGGTCCGTTAGATCGATTTTCGGATCCGAACTAATTTCCGAACCTGTCAGCGCAGTGCTCTTTCGGGGAATTTCTCACGATACAACCATTTCAGCGGTCCGCAAAGAGACCATAATCTTTGTCTGATTTACTGTAGGTATGACATATAGCTTGGTATAACTTACGCTTTTAAGTGCAATCTTTCCTAGTGGAGCGCGCATCTCAAGCTACTCTCCCTCGCGGGTTTAAAGTGCCCGAGAGCCTTGAAGCCAACCAGATCGCTCGCCGAAAGGTGCAGCAGGCGGTAGATATCCCTTTCTTTCCTTCATTTTACGCAAGTATAATAGTCGTGTAGCCTCCCATGATCTAGATCTTAAATCCAAGCCAAGCTTCTCACGCTCGCAAGCATTTGTTCTTCTCCCATTCTCTTATTATTTATTACTCCTTTATTTCTTAACTCGAACAGCCTTCTGGGTACGGTCCCATCATGCCCAATTCAACCAAAGAGCCAAAGATGGCATCGGAAGTCGACATGGAAAAGGGAGTCTCGACGGCTGGAAGCAAGGAAGTGGAGGAAGTGGTGTACCCGACATTCAAGAAGCTGGTATTGATAATGATTGCGCTTTATCTCTCTATGTTTCTTGTCGCATTAGATCGCACAATCGTAGGAACGGCGATTCCTAAAATTACGGACGACTTTCACAGCATTGACGACGTGGGATGGTACGCTTCAGCATATTTGATTTGCATGTGTGCATTCCAACTTATCTTCGGAAGAGTCTACACCTATTATTCGCCAAAATGGGTTTTGCTTTGGTCGATTCTTCTCTTTGAGATTGGAAGTGCAGTCTGTGGCGCTGCTCCCAATAGTATTGCTTTTATCATCGGACGAGCCATTTGTACGTCATTTCCCCAATAAAAAACTACTCTACATGGCTGACAATTTTATAGCTGGACTTGGATCTTCAGGAATCTTTAGTGGAGTAATTATTATCATGGTTGTTTCAGTGCCTTTACATAAGAGACCTATGTTCCAAGGAGTTTTTGGGGCAGTATTTGGCCTTGCCTCTGTTTTAGGGCCATTGGTGGGAGGAGCTTTCACGACCAATGTCTCTTGGAGATGGTGTTTTTACATCAACCTTCCAGTTGGGGCAGTGGTTATTGCAATTATTGTCTTCATCCTCAAAACTCCCGCAAGCAAAAACACGGAATCCCTTAAAGTCCGAATAATGAAACTCGACCCCTTTGGAACCGCGGTTTTCCTTCCCGCTGTAGTGTGCCTTCTATTGGCATTGCAATGGGGTGGAACAACTTACCCATGGGCAAGCTGGCGAATAATTCTTCTGTTCGTTTTGGCGGGCGTTTTGCTCCTCCTCTTTGCCGTCATTCAAGTCATGAGTGGTGACAATGCTACGATCCCAGTACGTATTCTCAAGCAACGCAGCATTCTCGCGGGCGTCTACTTCACCGCGATCTCCCCGGGTTCCATGATGGTTATGGTGTACTTTCTCCCCCTGTGGTTCCAAGCCGTTAAGGGAGCATCAGCTATCACATCTGGAATCGATACTTTGCCGTTGGTCCTTGCATTGGTTGCTGCTAGCATCATTTCTGGAGTCATTACTCAAAAAACTGGATATTACGTGGGCCAGCTCTTAGCAAGTTCTGTTTTATCGGCCATAGTAAGTTTATAATCTCACTGATCGATTGGACTCGTGCTAATTATGATATAGGGTGCTGGGCTTATCACAACATTAACACCCGATAGCTCCTCATCTAAATGGATTGGGTACCAATTCATTTTCGGTTTCGGCTTGGGGTTGGGAATGCAACAACCTTCGATGGCTGCCCAGACATGTCTCAAACACAAGGACGTCATGACTGGTGTCTCTCTTATGTTCTTCATGCAAGGACTTGGAGGCGCAATTTGGACATCAGTCGCGCAAACAATCTTCACACACGGCATCGTCAACAATTTCAGCAAGATCGCTAATGTCAGCGCTGCTCAAATCGTCAATACTGGTGCGACACAACTTCGAAATGTTGTCCCTGCTGCTATGCTACCGCTTGCATTGGATGCTTATAATGGTGCTCTTATGAACACACTCAGGTTGGGGGTTGGGCTTTCAGCTGCTGGTATCATTGGAGGTCTCTTCATGGAATGGAAGAGTTTGAAGAATAAGTCCGAAGGTGGATCGGATGAAAGTAAGAATGGGAAGGCGGAAGAGGAGACTCTGAAGTCTCAGAAGGAGGATCCAACTTTAACCGATAACGACACAGTTGTTCCTAGTCGAACGAGTGCTGAGGGTACAACCCCGGAAACACCTGAGAAGGCACATTGAGTATAGGTCGATTCGTTGCTCTCTTTTCCGCATGGCGGTTGGCGTCTGGGTAGACAAATTGGTGATACAGATTGCGTTTAATAATTGTAAATAGTGTAGAGGCTTAGTACATTGATACCCCTCTCCCAAAAGTCATTCCGCTTGTCTCAAGCAAGGTCATGTGATGCAAGCAAAACAATTTAAAGTTAAATCACCGAGAAAGAAGTTTATTTTGAGCAAATAATCTCAAGTTTAGTTTGCGATTGTAAGTACTAGTTACGGGGCACCACGGAGACTTAATTAGCTCCACGCGATGAATAATACCTCATGTGTTATGGTTTCTCCTGATCGCGGTTAGAGCATTTTCTCATTGGTGCTTTTTCTTCAACCTGACCCCACAACCCAACTTTCTGTCTCCAAAAACAACCTCGCAATCTCGCGATTTTGTACCCCTATCTTAACTTTCTTGCATGAATACGCGCGCTCCTGATCATGCACTGCAACCAGAATGTTTCCAACCGGATAAATGATAATCACTCCAGCTGAAGACCAGTTGAGACCTCATTGGGCAACTCACGACGAATCTGAAAATCGGTTCCACTATTCCCCACAAGCAACAATCCTCAGGCGACTCGCACTTATCGCGCTGTGACCATTCGTCGTATATCAATGCCTTCTCCTCCTTAGCTCAGGCCTCTGTGATGGTCTCGTCAATAAACACAGAAATATGGTGTGGTCGTACTCAGGAAAAAGAAGAGCCTTCAAATCCTGATTTTCGCCTCAGGAAGGATGGATGGCTGAATGCCCATGTAGACAGTATTTCCGGTTTGATGTGCTGAACACAGCCACAGATAGTCTGCCACACATCTCTCGTTTATAAATGTTTTCTTCTTCTGAGTTTACTGCAGCATTTTTCTTTTTCAAATGCTCTTCTATGGATATGTGCAGGCTTGATACGCTTTTTGCCCTGTTCAAAATCTCGGTTCTTATAAGCTCTTTTGCTCAATGTGGATATGCTTCCTTTCTTCCGGAAGATTTCACTTGTTGGTTCTCTCAGGGTTGTAGGTTTTCTCATTCTCGTTTACGAATTTCGTGGGTTAACACCTTCCAAGCTGTTGTCGCTAATGGCTGGCTATATATTGATGCTGGGGAGATATGGGCGCCAAGTCAGACTGGGTCAAAATCCTGGAGTTGGTGTTCTTCTTCGTTATTTGAATTTCCTCCAACTAATAGGCTAGTGAACTTTACCCTCTCTATTGACTTGCGGACCTCATGGACGACAAGCGATGTTGCACCAATTATAACCCCACAGCTTACTGGAACTCGAATGCAGGCTCGAAATCCAACAATGTGGTTCGATCGGATCAATAATGAGGTATATTGGTATGGAGGTGAGCCATATAATGGGAGCAAAGACAACTTCCCTACGGTATGGGGATTCTCCCCGGATGACAATGGAAAAGTTACATGGGAAAGCAAGTTTACTGCGGGGATTGGCAAAATATCCGAGCAGGATGATTCATTCTCAGGGTTTACTGAGCTCTGTTCTTCTGCATACGCATTCACGACAACGGCATATTACTCACTGGGCGGATACATAGCTTACGCAAATGATCCCGCTGTTTCTGGAATTGGGGGTTATAGACCAGGTTGATATTCCCACTCTTTCTCTTGCTAATTCTGAACATCTCGGAGCCCTTTCAATCCATGGATATTTCTTCTTCCCACCAGAGCATTATTTTGAAGAGATCAAAGTATAGTTTGCTGACTGTGGAATGTACAGCAATAACCGGTCTAGTCAAGTATGACTTCCAAAATCGGACGTGGAGCAATTCAAGTGCCCTTGGCATGGCTAACCACGAAGAAGGGTTCTCTGTAGCAGGACAAGCAGTATACGTGCCAGTGTTTGGAAGTGATGGTATTATTGTGTTTCTTGGAGGTGACGCACCTAGCAGTCAGAATTGGAAAATGGCTTCCTCGTTACAATCAATGGCTGCCATCACAATATTTGACATTTCAAGTGGCAAATCTTACTCGCAACAGGCTTCGGGAGCATCGTTACCGGTTTCAAGGGTATCATTCTGTGCAGTTGGGGTTGGAGCAGCGGATAAATCTACATGGGAAATGTATGTATGAAGAGGTATTCTAGAAACTTATGATTACACGGCTAATACAGAACAATCTCAGATTCATTTACGGTGGCAAAAGGACTTCTGACTTCAACAAACCGATGGACCTAGATACTCTCCCAGATCTTGCCGCTGTCTACATACTCACACTTCCTGCTTTTGAATGGATTAAAGCTCCAGCGAACGTAACTCATCGTCTGAATCACCGATGCGAAGTAATTGGAAAACGACAAATGCTCAGTATAGGTGGATTGATCGAAAACAATGCCACGCGGAAGGATCCATGGCCCTCTGGGTTAGGCATCTTCGATATGAGTGAACTCACTTGGAAAACGGAATATTCTCCCGATGCAGCTCCTTATGTACCTTCGTCCATCATCAAGCAACATTACCAAGATCCCTTAAAAAGATACCCAACGGCTTGGGGTGATCCTGCTCTGAGGTCCATTTTCAAGGCACCGGAAAATGTCACCAGGACGGTCCCAAACAATACAACGTCTACTACGAACACAACCATCTTCCCATCACAATCAAGCGAGCCTCCGAAATCAAGCGAGGCGCCATCACAGCCCTCCAGGTCTAGTACCAAAGTAATAATAGAGATAACAATCGGTAGTACGATCGCTTTAATTCTTGCTGTCCTCGTTGCTCTGTGGAAAAAATCTATTCTCACCAAATTTCTTCGATATATCCACCTCATGGCCGCTCCTTCGCCGGAACTCAAATCCTCAAGCTCCACTTTAACTGATACCCATGGAGCGGAAACGGATGGGTTCCCGATTTGGGAAGTAGATGGGAAGCACCGCCATCTGGAGATGGATGCCGGTTTCCGTGCTGAAATGAGTGAGCAGCATGGCGCGTCTGAGTTACGAAATACCTCTCCGACGGCTAGGCGATTTTCTAATTTTGTAATGCCGAATGGTTCGCTTGTTGAGTTGCCTGTTGGTTACGAGGTGTGTGGCGAAATGGAAAATTAGAGTTATGATTTAGAAAATGAGTCTTGTATTCCTTCATATACCGTTGCTTCGTTCAAGTATAGTCATGTTACTTTTAGGTAAATTAAAACCTTCCATGTTTCTACACTCGCCTTCTCCTCATCTCGAACGCGGCGCGGTTTCCCAAAAAAAGACTTCCAGAAACAATTTTGCTCGCAGAACACAGTCCAGCCCATGCCATCCCACCAAGGCTTCCTTCACAATTCACAACCCAACTCACAGCTTACTCCACTCCTCAAATCTGTCACTAAACTCCCCATCTGCGCCATCCCTATCCCATCCCTTCCCCTCCTCATCCCCTGGCCATCCATGCTTCTCTAAAACAGCCTTCACGAAATCCCTCTTTTGATCCTCCTCCCCCTCAGGTGCACACTCATAAACATCCGTTTGTCCACTCGGATGCTTTAACCACTCCCCCTTCCTCCACTTCCCCTTCAACATCTCAAAGAATTCCTCCACCGTATAAGTTTCCCCACACATCCACCCATCAGGTCCATCTTCATCAATATCCTTAGGCGTCAACTCCGTAGCTCCATTTCCCCATGGATCTGCAGGTGATCCCCAAATTATCATATTCCGTTGCGCGTCAAAGATGATATAATACCCATCCCTCCCTCCTTTCGCGAGACATATCGCGTGAGCTGGGAGGGGGATATCATATACTGGTTCCACGGCATCTTCTTTCTCTTCGTCATCGCGGATGTCTTCGTGCAGGGATTCCTCGTGGTAAGGAATGGGCCATGTTTTTCGAGCGAGGACGGCGGGGTCCCCGGGGGGTTTTGAGAAATATGGGATGTGTTTGAGGAGAGAGAGAATTCTGGAAGTCTTGTTTAGCGGGGAGAGAGTGTCGGGGGTTATTGTTGGCCATCCCGAGGGAGGGGGTTGGATAACGACATTGGGTTGGAGGTGGATGTTTTGGAGGAAGGTGTAGTAGGATGTTAAGGCTTTTATGGTTGTTTCTTGGGAGTAGGGTGGCATTTTGGGGTTTGTTTTTGACCAGGAGATTTCTTGAGTTTGCCACTATTCAGATGTTTGCTGGTGGGTTGAATGAGGAGTGGCGTTTGAGCTGAGATTTGTGGCTGGTTTAATCCTTGTCTTTTGTCTCTGCTTCACTGCCCTTATGTTTTGTTATCTTGAACTTTCCAATTCATCATATTAAGAGTTAGCAATGGTAAATTTGCTGACTACTACAGGTGGCATATGTTTCTAGCATTTTCGTTGTTTGCTGCCGCTTTTATTTTTTACGAAAAAAGGCGCTTAACTAAATACTAAATTATATAAAAACAATATACTTAAATAGTTTAAAGCGCCGAGCCTTTCGATAATAGGTCGACTTGTAGTATCAAGAAAGGGATTTTAGTATAATCGAAAGAAATATAATAGAAGCGGGAAATTATACTACTAGCTCTAGTACTAAGCTGTAAGTAATAATATATAGATAAGGCTTAGCTTAAACTTTAGTCTACCTACTACTAACTCTCTTTATAAAGTAGTCGACGTATATATAATAATTTTAGATATAAGGTAGATAGTAGGTAATAAGTTAAATTAAATCTTATATAAGAATAAATAAGTATTAGATTTAGTATAGAACTAATCTCTACCTCTTCTTAGAGGTATAGAAGAAGCCTTGCTTTATAGAAGCTATTAAACTCTAATATTATATAAACTCTAATAACTCTGTTATTTCTATCTACTAGAATTAATTAATTTCTAATTAATTTATAATAGTAGATAAAGGCTTTCTTAGATTAGACAAAGGTTATATAATCTACAAGACTACTATATATTATAACTATCTTCTCTTCTAAGTATATTATCCTTAAGATTAATTTTACTTATTTTTGTAAAAACATTATAAAGGTATATTTTAGTAGATATAGTAAGAGTATATAAGTAAACAAAATTACTCTACAGCTATTAGTAGGTGACTTAATAATTTTATAAAGATATAAATAACGTTTATAACTAAGAGAGTTAATTAGGTCTCTTTCTCTTATTATAGTTATATTAAGATACTGTTTAGTGTTCTTGTATATATAAGATATAACAAAACCTATTATTATATTAAAAGTAATAAAGGTAACTAAGTCTCGAAGATTAGTATATAGTAAGAGGTTTAGATATACTAGGTGTTTACTTAAAGGTAAACTTATTACTTAAACTTAAGAAGTTAAATAAGATATATTAATAACTAAAGTAAGTTAAGTATAAAGCCTCTATCTAATAGCAGATATACTAGTTATATATAGAATCTTTATTCTTGTAGACTCTTCTATTAAAAGCTTCTAAAGCTTTAAATTCTAAGATCTCAAGCTCTAACCGAAGCTTCTGCAAGCTCTAACAATCACGTGACTTATAACTAAAGAAAATCCTTAGATTAGCTAGCTACTCTAGCTAATTATAACAAATACTGCCTTACAGGTCTAACAAAAGTAACTAAGTCTTCGTTGGTTTAGTTATATGTCACAAATCACGTGTCGGCACGTGACCAGTAAAGACCAGGCGGCGCCCTGACAGGTCAAACACATCTACAAAGACCTGTAGCTAGGAGAGATTAGTTAGACTAGCTAAATAATTCAAGGATTTCTATGTTATAGTTATTACGTAATACAGTTATATAACTATTAGAGCTTGTAGGAGCTTACTTTAAAGCTTAAGGATCTTAGGCTTCTTCTAGGCTCTATGAGAATAAAGGTTCTATATATAACTAGTATATCTGTTATTAGATAGAAGCTTTATACTTAACTTACTTTAGTATTTAATATATCTTATTTTAATATCTTAAGTTTAAGTAATAAGTTTACCTTTAAGTAAATACTCTAGTAACTCTTACTTTCTACTATAACTAAACTAACAAAGACTTAGTTACATTTATTAGACCTGTAAGTTTGTATTTAATATACTTTAAGTATCTGCTTAGAAGTAAACTACTATAATGTTAGCTATATCTTCTACTCTAAAGGTAGTACTAAAAGTAGCTATTACTCTAGTATAACGAATTACAAACTCACAGGTCTAACAAGTATAACTAGGTCTTTGTTAGTTTAGTTATAGTAGGAAGTAAGAGTTACTAGAGTATTTACTTAAAGGTAAACTTGTGTTACGAATTATATAGTAATATATAATAAGTAAGTCTAGGCGGTGTTCTAACAGAACAAGATATTATTAAGTAGTTATAGCAAGTAAGAGTTGCCTAGAGTAGCTAAGTGATTCAAGGATTTCATTTAGTATAAGATTACGTAATAGATTAGGTCGCCTAGAGTAATGAGCTACCTAAGCTATTAGATTAACTAGAGCGACTAGTACTCTAGTCTACCTACAAGAGATAAAGGTTCTATATATAACTAGTATGTCTACTATTAGATAGAAGCTTTATACTTAACTTTACTTTAGTTTTCAATATATCTTGTTTTAACATCTTGAGTTTAAGTAACAAGTTTACCTTTAAGTAAACACCTAGTATATCTAGACCTCTTACTATATAAACAACCTTTGAGACTTAAGTTACCTTTGTTACTTTTAGTATAGAAGTGAGTTTTGTTATACTTTAAGCATCTACTTAGAAGTTTAGTTACTATAGCTCTAACTCTACTAAAGCTAGCTGTTACTAGTTCTAGTACTAGTTAAATAAACTTGTTAAACCTCTCTAGTAGCGCTAAGAGAACTTAACTCTAGGCTACCTCTGCTGTACTACTACTAGACAACGAACTAGTACTAGTAGACTCTAACTACAACAACGCTAGTATGTCTAATATACCTAAACCTTTTAAGGTTAAAGTACTTAAGACTATCTAAGTTAAGCTTCTAGATATATATTATAAAAAGAGAAACAAACTTAAGTTGTTTCTTCTCTAGATAGATATCTATTTTAATTTTAATATAGACAAATTCAGTAATAACTATAACTTATAATTAATCTTTGTAATCTTCTATCTAAGAGAAGCTGTATTAGATTAGGCCTAACTCTACCTCGAGGACTTCTTCGTATATAAAGACAACAATAGATTAATAAAAGACATCTAAATAATATTTAAATCCTTTAGAGGATTTAAAATAGTAATCAGAAAGGTATTTAGAGATTTCGACGTAATCTAAACAGTAGTATAAAAGCTTTTAAACCTAAAACAGACTAGATTAGCTATTAGCTATACTAATAATTTCTAACAATATAGAAACAAGTCTAGATAAGACGCTCTTACTCTTATAGAACTCTTCTATAGGAGATTAAAGGTACACCTCTAAGAAAAAATAGTAAAACAGAATATAGTTTTCACTATTATTAGTAGTATAATCAGCAGTGTTATCTAACTAGATAATTGTCTATAGGAATTCAAGAAATCTGTCTAAGAGAGTAGAAGTTAGAATAAGAACTAGAGTAAGAGTAAGTGTAATAGCTAACAGAATAATAGCGAAGTAAACGTAGCCTAGAAAAAATCTTTCAAAGAAAAGAAACTTTTCTAGAAAGAACAGAACTACTAACATAAGTAGAATTTATGCTACTTATATAGCTAGTCAGGCTATAGAGCAAACGAATATAGCTTAAAGAAGTAAACTAACAAGGGAAAACAAGTTAATACTATCTTTCAAAGAGAAGTAGTATTGCTAGAAACACAAGAGCTCTCTAATAAAGAATTAGAAGTACATAGGTATAAAACTTAGGTTAAGAAGAATAATTCTATTCTTGAACAATACTATAACACCTGCTTAGAGAGCGAACATAAGTTACTATTACAAGCTACTTATAAATCACTAGCTAGTATATTAGAGAAGAAGTCCTCTAAATTATTAGAATTGTTAGACAAGAATAATTAGAGTAGAGAACTCTAGGTTAAGAATATATAGGTCTTTATTAAGACCTATAAGAGAGAGAATTGTTGAGTAGACATAAAAGGTAAAAGGCTAGATTTTTAGTCTCTACATACTACTATAGAATATAGTTCTATTCCTCTTTAATAGTATATTATTAATGATAATTAAGTAGGTTATATTAGCTTTAGACATAAGAGTTCTAGACATATCTCTAGAGAAGAGAAAGAATATAATTATACTATAGACTACAACGAGACGCTACTACTTGTAGAGTTCTACTACCTAGTAGAAGAAGAACTCTAGGCTGCTTAGACTCTAGGTTCTTTTATAGCTAAGTAAGTATGTTACCGACTACAGCTAACATCTAACTAGACATTAAACAAGTAGTTTACAGGAATACTACTAGACTATTAGACAGGAGTAGAATATTAACAGATATATAAGGTAGTATATATAGACTAAGAGAAAGTTATATTCTTTCTATAGGCTTAGGATGCTATAATATAGCTTAACTATAAGGTAGATAGTAGGCAATAAGTTAATTTAAATCTTTTTAATTTAGTATAGAACTAATCTCTGCCTCTTCTTAGAGGTATAGGAGAAGTCTTACTTTATAGAAGCTCCTAAGCTCTAATATTACATTAACTCTATTAACTCTATAAACTCTATCTACTAGAACTACTTAATTCCTGATTGATTTATAATAGTAGATAAAGACTTCCTTAGATTAGATGAAAAGTTATATAACCTTATAACCTTGTAACCTCTATATATTATAACTATTCTCTCTTCTAAGAATCTTGTCCTTAAGATTAATTTTGTCTGTTTTTTGTAAAAACGTTACAAAGGTATAATTTAGCAGGTATTACAGAAGAGTATATAAGTAGATAACATTATTACTGTTTGCTATAGTAAACAAAATTACTCTACAACTATTAGTAAGTGATTTGTTGATTTCACAAAGGCATAGACAACATTTACAACTAAGAGAGTTGATTAGCTCTTTTCTCTTGTAGTAGTTATATTAAGGCACTGTTTAGTATTCTTGTATATACAATACTAGAGTATTCTAAACAGTTTTGTTACAAGAGAATAAATTATATAAAAACCTTATATAGATACTTCTAAGGCATCAAAGAGAAGCTAGAGGTTAATAGAAAACTATAGTATACTATATATAAAATACAGGAAGATTATAGCATCTTTTAGGATATATATAGAGACCTGTCCTTCTCTTTTACAAGACCTTCTCTTTTCTATACTCTAAAATTCCTTATTATGTCTTATTCTATTTATAACACTTCTAAGTATAAAGCTAATCTTACTAAGTTCTTTTCTATTGTTAGTTAGTGTTTGAAATACTTTAAGCACCTCCTTATTAATCTCTTTGTCTTGTATATAGTTGTTCTAGGCAAAAAGAATTATAACTAATATATTAAAGAGTCTAAATCATGTAAGCTAGTAAGCTTCTTTACTTTTAGAATTTTATAAGTAATTATCTAATATTCTAGATTCTATAATTACTTTCAGAGGCATGCTAGGCCTAGGAAGACACTGTTAATATCTTTAAGAAATATCTTAAAGATTATCTAAATTAATACTATATTTAAGATAAGGATAATATATCTCCTTGTAGTAATTAGAATTTCAATGAGTAAAAGAATACTAGAAGGCTCTAGAACTCTTCTAACTACATCAAAGAGTTAGATGTAGAGGAAGCCTAGGATAGAGTTCTAGAGGTATGTTACTTTTGTATAATTAGAGGGTCCTTGCTAATAACAAGAAAGAAGTACAAAGACATCTATACTAAAGGTGTTAGACTTATTACTAATATCTCTACAGAGATAAGTAGGTAGTTAACTAGTAGTGCTTTAGCTACAGATAATATAATACTTATTGTAGTTCGTGAATTAACTATAGAAGTTTAAGTCTGTTAAGAGGTCTTTATAGTAGTAGTAAGTTCTCAGAAGTTCTGGAATTCCACGCTAACTAGTTATAGTATAATGTTATTTCTAATAAGAATAAGCAGATCTTGTTAGAAGTGTTACAGTTCTTTACAAGAGCTTAATAGTCTTAGAAGTTAGTATTTTTGCTTTTTAAAGATATAGAGTTATAAGTTAGAGAGAGAGTATGTAACTATAGTAAAGCTATATAAATGAACTATTTTTTTATACCTTGTTTTCCTTGTAAACTTTAGTATTTTAATTCTTAGTAAACCTAGTAAACTATATAGAAGAAAAATCCAAGGAAGAGTATCTCAACTAAAGTTATAGACCTTGTGTAGTCTACTAGGTCTTCTCTTCTCCTTTAAAGAGTACTCTCTTTGTTATAAGGCGTTTAAGCTTTTCAATACCTTAGCAGGTAGTTAAGAGAAGGATTAAAGTAAAAGACTATAGTTCTTGTTATATAATTAAAGAAGTTCCTTAGCATTTGCAAGGTTAAGATAAGTAGGTAACTAGGTATTGTAATTATCTAGCTAGGATTTTCATTTAATTAAATACTTAAGTTTCTTACCTTAGCCTTCTTGTCTATAATTAACAATAGCCTTAACTTTCTATTCTTGTTCCTTATTGTTCTCTACTAATTCTAGGAGTTCTCTAGAGGCATAGAGGTAAGGTTTCTAACTCTTCTTAGTTAAGTATTCTTTAAGAAGAGAAACATAAAACGTTAGGTGTAACTGTTTATATATACTAGGTAAGTCTAGCTTATATACAGATATACTAATATATTCTAGGATCTTAAAAGGTCTAATAAATTTTAGCTTAAGCTTTTCTGCTTTAAGTCTAAGATTTTTTGTTAACAGTATAACTTAATCTTCTTTAAAGAAGTGTCTATCTAATTAGTGTTTATTAAAATAAGACTTCTAATTGTTTTGTATATAATGCTAGAGATTATAAAGTTTATTCTACTCTTTATAAAGAATCTCTAGTCTCTTGTAAGCAGCTAGTACCTCTCCTTTAATTCTGTTCTTAGGATTCTATAAAAGTCAAGGTTAGTAACTATAATATACTTTAAAAGATATATCTTACAAGACCTAATGTTTAGAGTTATTATATATAAATTCAGCGAAAGTTAACTTTTTAAACTAGTTAGCTTTTTACTAGCTGTAATACACTCTAAGGTAATGTTCAAGAGCCTAGTTCTACTACTCTGTCTAACTATCTGTTTATAGATAGAATATAGTACTTAACCTTTGCTTACACACTATGTAAAAGTAGAAAGTAGACTAAAAATTACTTGTAAACACAGTTCTATAATCTAAAACAATTCTATTAAGGGTGTTAAAGAGTAAGAAAACATTATTCTACATTAAGCTAGCAAGCTCTAGAGAGTTAACTATCTTGTAACAAGTAATATACTTTGCTATTTTAGAGTACTAGTCTACAACTACAAGGATTATATTAAAATCAGGACCTTCTGCCAGGTTTTTACACAGTAGTAGGCCTGTGACAAAATCTATAGAGATCTTACTCTAGGGTCTTTTTGGCTATAGTAAACTACTTAATAGACTATATAGTATATGTCTCTTAGCCTTGACTCTCTAGCAAATATTACATTCTCTATAATAGAGACAGACATTAGTTTCTATGTTTTCCTAATACTAGAATCTTTTTAAAAGCTCTAGAGTCTTGTTAACTCTATAGTGTTCTACTAAAGAGTTGTTATAATAAAGGTTTATAACTTAAGCTTGTAAGGCAGAGTTATTAGGCACTATAACTCTTAAATAAAACTAGAGAAGGTTCTTATTATATGTCTAAATTAGTTCTTTACTTATGTCTTGTTTGCTAAGCCTCTTTTTTAGAATGTCTCTATATTCTGAATTATTTCTCTAAGTTATCTTAATAATATCAAGGAGTAGCTTAGAAAGAGAGGCTAGTGCTATAGCTCTTTTAGTAGCTATATATATCTATAAACGTAGAATTAAATGTTTACAACTGTGATATGTGGAGGTCACGAGGTCATGAGGTTATGTGACTTTTCATCTGATCTAAGGAAGTCTTCATCTGCTATTATAAATCAATCAGGAATTGAGCAGTTCTAGTGGATGGAGTTTACGGAGTTAACAGAGTTGACGTAATATTAGGGCTTAGGAGCTTCTATAAAGCGAGACTTCTCCTGCACCTCTAAGGAGGGGCAGAGATTAGTTCTGTACTGAATTGAAAAGATTTAAATTGACTTATTGCCTACCATCTACCTTACAACAACTATCTAATTCAAAAACTTAAGAGACAACTAAGTGTAACGAAACTACCTAACAGGTCTAAACAAACGTGACTAGTCTCGAAGGTTAGTATGTAGTAAGAGGTAAGAATACATAAAGTGTTCACTTAGAAGTGAACTCGTTACTTGTATTAAAAGAGTTAGAAGTAATAACTTAATAACTAAGATAATAAACTAAGTTGAGCACAAAGCTCCTATCTAATAGCAGACGTGCTAGTCATATATAGAACCTTCATTTCTAAAATATTGACAATGTTGCCTCACAACTTTGTCGAATGTTGACTTGTCGACCAGGCGAGAAGTTGACTTACATTATGTCACGTAATAGTAACCAAAGGAAATCCTTGGATCGGCTAGCTACTCTAGTCAATCCCTATAACCTATATCTACTCAATAGTATCTTGTCCTGTCAGAATGCCATCTGGACTTACTCATCACGTGCTAACACGTGATTTGTGACACTATCCCCTTCTTAGCCTAGCGTGTCCCTACACTTAAGTACAACCTAAGAAATATCGTCAGAAGGCCAACGGCCTTCTCTTCTTTTTATTATGCTACCCGAACGACTGAACGACTGAAGTAGCAGACTTCTTAGTGACGCTATTGAAAAGACTAGTTGCAGAAACATAGCTCCTTGTTCTAGATGTGAAAAGAGCAGTTGGTCCTATGTAGTGCCTTGCGACCAAAAGCACTTGTGTTGTACTGAGTATACCTGTCAAGGAAAGACTTGCGATGTCTGACAAGTTAATCAAATGCCTTTAGTCTTAGACTAGGAGTCTTTGGAGGCGAAGCAGCGGAAACTACAGTCTGCCCGAGACGAAGCCCTGCGGGCCTAGCAGGAGGCCATTGCCAAGGTTCTTCGAATTAGCAAGGAGGAAGAATTCCTTGATGCTAAAGAGCAGAGGATAATAGTGGCTGGTCTTAACTCCCTTGATGAGTTAGATGCTGCTAAAGAGTTGGAAAGGAAAGAAAAGGAGGAACAGGAAGCGAAAGACAGAAGAGAGGAAGAATGTAACGAAACTCACTTCCGTACCGAAAGTAACAAAGGTAACTTAAGTCTCGAAGGCTGTTATACGGATAAGAGGTAAGAATGCGCGAAGTGTTTACTCAAAGGTAAACTCGTTACTTGAACTCAAGATGTCAACACAATATGTATTGAAAACTAAAGTAAAGGAGTTGAGCATGAAGCCCCTATCTAATGGCAGACGTGCCAGTCATATATAGAACCTTTATTTCTCGTGGGTAGACTGGAGCGCCAGTCGCTCCAGTCGACCCAGTCGCTTGGGTAGCTCGTCGCTCCAGGCGACCCAATCTGTCACGTGATCTTATGCTGAATGAAATCCTTGGATCGGCTAGCTACTCTAGCCAATCCTCCTAACCTATATCTACTCAATAGTATCTTGTCCTGTCAGAACGCCGTCTGGACTTACTCATCACGTGCTGACACGTGATTCGTGACACTATCCCCTTCTTAGCCTAGCGTGTCCCTACGCTTAAGTACAACCTAAGAAATATCGTCAGAAGGCCAGCAGCTTTCTCTTGTTTTCATCATGCTATTTCCTGACAATAAGAAACACATCGAACGTCAGTCCCTCAGTTTCTACATCAAACGACACAGTGACGAAATAGCTCCCTGTACCCGATGTGAAAAATCCCTCGACTTAGCTAGCAAACCTTGCCGATGTGTCGCGATACAAGGCAACCAATATTCTTGTTGTTCTGCTTGTGCTAGACAAGGAAAATCTTGCAATTATCGTGAACACAACTGAATGCCTTTGATTTCAGACTAGGCTTCCATCGAGAAGCAAAAGGCTCTGTTGGATTCCCAGGAGGAAGAGGCCATGGCCAAAATCCTCTGTTTGCGACAGCAAAAACGTCTTCTCCTTGACAGGGAAAAGAGAATGATAGCAGCTAGTCTTAACTCACTTGACGAGTTAGATGCTGCTAAAGAGTTAGAAAGGAAAGAAAAGGAGGAACAGGAGGTGAAAGACAGAAGGGAGGAAGAAGCTGCCAGGCTGGCGGCCCTTCCTACTCCTGACCCATCTGACCCCGCCCTTGACCTAGGTCTTGACCCAGCCTTCTTTGTGTCTTTCCTGGCTGACCACAAGATGTGGGCAACCCTGGGTTTCAGTGGTGGAACTCCTAAAGTTCTACCTAGCACTGGGTGAGGTTTCTTTTTGGTTCTCAAGTGTTTTCCAAATGTAGGTAATCTAACTATTTAATCAGGTACTTGACCTGTCCTCTGACAACCTTACAGTTAAGAATCCTCTTGACTTTGTATTCTGTGTTAGGGTTGACAGGTTAGATCTCTGTGAGTGGAGCTAGTAGTGCCCCTAGTGATGCTAGTTTGAGCAAGGATATATAGAATACTAGATAGATATTCATAGTCTTTGGTAGCGCAAGTTTATAATTCAAAGGTCCTTTGACGTGTTTAATTTTGAATAGTCTAAGCTTTTTGTGGTCTAGTTTACTGCTTAGTCTTTTAGTGTTAATGTTTTTTCTAACCAAATAGACTTTATCCCCTCCTTTTAACGTTGGCTCCTAACTACGTTGCTTGTTGTAGTAGTGTGTGTTACGTTCTGCCACAAACTGAAGTTGCTCTACAAGCTTCTTGTGTAATTTCCTGAGTTCATAGTCTTTTAGTCCTACTTTGTCATTATCGACAGTACTCTGTAATAGGTCTTGATAAGTAACTAATTCATACCTATAGTTAGTGTAGAATAGTGTGACAAGCATAGTTTCTGTTGTTGAACTATTATAGGCAAACTGTGCTAGTAGTAGAAGTTTAACCTAGTTGTCTTGTTTATAGTTTATATAACATCTTAAGTATACTTTAATAACTTAATTCATTTGTTTAGTACCTTCATTTGTCTAAGAGTAGAAAGCTGTCAACAGCTTTCTTTTCACACCTAGACGCTCTGTGAGAGCTTGTCACGAATCACGTGCTAGCACGGGACTAGTAAAGACCAGGCGGCGCCCTGACAGGTTAAACACATCTACAAAGAACCTACAGCCAGAAGGGATCGGTTAGACTAGCTAAACGATTCAAGGATTTCTATATTATAGTTATTATGTAATACGGTCACATAACCTTTAGAGCTTGCAGGAGCTTGCAGAAGCTTGTATTAGAGCTTGGGATCTGAGGCTCCTTCTGGGCTCCAGGAGAATAAAGGTTCTATATATAACTAGTACTTCTGCTATTAGTTAAAAGCTTTATGCTTAACTTTACTTTAGTTTTTAATACATCTTGTTTTGACATCTTGAGTTTAAGTAACGAGTTTACCTTTAAGTAAACACCTAGTGTATCTAGACCTCTTATCTATATAACAACCTTTGAGACTTAAGTTACCTTTGTTACTTTCGGTATAGAAGTGAGTTTTGTTACACTTTAAGCATCTGCTTAGAAGTTCAGTCGCTATGGCTCCAACTCTACTAAAGCCTACTACAGCTAGTCCTAACACTAGCTGAACTAACTTGTCGACCCCCTCTAGCAGTGCTGAGAGAACTCAACCCTGGGCCACCCTCGCCGCACTACTACCGGACGACGAACTAGCACCAGTGGACCCTAACTACAACAACGCTAGCATGCCTAATGTACCTGAACTGTTTAAGGTTGAAGTACTCGAGACTATCTAAGTCAAGCTCCTAGATATATACTATAGAAAGAGAAACAAACTTAAGTCATTTCTTCTCTAGATAGACATCTACTTTAACTTTAACATAGACAAGTTTATTAATAACTATAACTTATGTTTGATCTTTGTAATCTCCTATCTAAGAGAAGCTGTATTAGACTAGGCCCAACCCTACCTCGAGGACTTCTTTGCACACAAAGACAACAATAGATTAATAGGAGACACCTAGATAATGTTTAAATCCTTTAGGGGATTTAAAGTAGCAATCAGGAAGGTATTTAGAGATTTCAACGTAATCCAAACAGCTGTACAAAAGCTTTTAGACCTAAAACAGACAGGATCAGCTATTAGTTATACTAATAATTTCTAACAGTATAGAAACAAGTCTAGATAGAACGCCCTCGCTCTTATAGAACTCTTCTGTAGGGGATTGAAGGTACACCTCTAAGAAGAAATAGTAAAACAGAACATAGTTTTCACTAACATTAGTAGTATAATCAGTAGTGTTATCTAATTAGATAACCGCCTGTGGGAATTCAGAAAATCTGTTTAAGGGAGCAGAAGTTAGAATAAGAACAGGAGCAAGAGCAAGTGTAATAGCTAGCAGAATAATAGCAAAGTAAACGCTGCCTAGAAGAAATCTTTCAAGGGAAAGAAACTTTCCTAAGAAGAACAGAACCACTGACACAAGCAGAATTTATACTACTCATGTAGCTAGTCAGGCTATAGAGCAAACGAATGTAGCTCGAAGAAGTAAGCTGACAAGAGAAAACAGGTTAATGCCACCTTCTGAAAAGAGGTAGCATTGCTGGAAATACAAGAGCTCTCTGATAAAGAATTAGAAGTATATAGGTATAGAACTTAGGTTAAAGAAGAAGATAATTCTATCCTTGAACAATACTACAACACTCACTTAGAGAACAAGCATGAGTTACTATTGTAGGCCACTTATGAATCACTAGCCAGCACTTTAGAGGAAGAGTCCTCTAAGTTATTAGAATCGTCTAGCAGAAATAATTAGAGTAGAGAACTCTAGGTTAGGGATACATAGGTCTTTATTAGGACCTATAAGAGAGGGAATTGTTAGGTAGACATAAAGAGCAAAAGGCTAGACTTTTAGTCCCTACATACTACTATAGAACATGATTCTATTCCTCTCTAACAGTACATTATTAATAATAATCAAGTGAGTTATATCTACTTTAGACACAAAGGTTCTAGACACATCTCTAAGAAAGAGAAAGAATATAATTATACTATAGACCGTAACAAGACGCCACTACCTAAGGAATTCTACTACCTAGTAGAAGGAGAACTTTGAGCTACTTAGACCCTAGGTCCCTCTATAGCAGAATGAGTACGTCACCGACCACAACTAACATTAGACTAGACATTAAACAAACAGTTCACAGGAACACTACTAGACTATTAGACAGAAGTGGAATATCAACAGATATATAAAGTAGTATACACAGATCAAGAAAAGGTTATATTCTTTCTATAGGCTTAGAATGTTATAGCCTGGCTTAATAATGCTAAAAATAATATATTTGACATTTACTATATTAGACTAGAACTGTACACTACTTTAGGAGAAAGTTAATTTTATATAATTACAACTATTAGAAGAAAGAAATTACAGGTTATAATTAATTCTAGAGTAACAGGCAATTTCATATCCCTGAAAGCCTATAGAAGGCTTAATATCCTAGTCAAGAAAACTTTACTCTACATCTTAAGTATTGTTGACAGAACTAATGTCACTTACTAAGACAGAGTTATTAACCAGTGAACCATCCCTACAAAGACTACTATTAACAGACACTGTTTAGACATATAATTCAATGTCGTTGAGATAGAGAACAAGGAAGTAATACTTAGTATGCCCTAGATTCAAGAACACAATCTAGACATTAACTAGAAGAAATGTAGTATTACTTTTAGTTAATGTAACTATATACAGTTGTGACTACAAGGCTAGAAGGAGGTTAGCGCCACCTCTTCTAAAGCACTAGAACACCTAGCCTAGGGTCCTCTACAGGTTAGCCAGACTGCTAATAATATAATACCTGTGTAGTATAAGGAATTTATAGAGTTGTTTAATAACCTAGAGGACATATATGCTCTCCCTAAACATTAACTGTGGGATTATGAGATCAAATTAAAGGAGGGTTATAACCTCAAGAAGCAGAAGCTTTGACCTTACAATTAGAGGAACTTATAGCTTCTCGAGAAGTATATACAAGAAGGAATTCAGAAAGGATACATCTGAAAATCAGATTCGCTAGCTGCTTCTAATATACTTATTACATTTAAGAAGGACGATCTAAATAGAAGAGTTTGTGTTAACTATAGAGACGTTAACAAGGCAACAGTTAAGGACGCTTACCTATTGCTAGAAGGTTAGTACTTGTAGGACAAGTTAGGAAAGGCCAGGATATTCACTAAACTTGACTAGCGAAATGCCTTTAGCTTAATATAGATTAAGCAAGGAGACGAATAGAAGACAGCCTTTGTCTTGCTATTAGGCCTCTATAAGTACACAGTAATACTATTTAGTCTAACTAACACACCTACTACTTGTCAGAGACAAAACAATAAAATACTTAAGGATCTTCTAGGAATAACTGTTATCTATTACCTAGATAATATTCTTGTGTTTTTGGAAAGATTAGAGGACTATAAGAAACATGTTAAGGAAGTCCTGCAACAACTTATAACAGTAGACTCTTGCCTTAAACTTTTGAAATATAAGTTTAGAGTAACTTATACTATCTTTCTAGGATATACTATTACTCCTAGACAAATAAAAGTAGACCCTAAGAAAGTCAAAGTAATTCTAGAGTAGAAGTTACTAGAGAATGTAAAAGATGTCTAATTCTTCTAAGAATTTACTAACTTCTGTTAATAATTTATTAGAGACTATACTAGAATCTCAAAACCTATAATAAACCTTATAAAAAAGAATGTTCCTTTTGTGTAGGACAAGGTTGTTAAAGTAGTATTTCAAGTAATAAAAAAGAGGTTTACTAAGAAACTAATCCTTAGGAACTATAATGCTAACAAACCAAGTACTATAGAGATAGATGCTTCTAATACAGTAGTTGCTACTATACATCTTTAACTAAACGACGAGAGGAAACTTATGTCTGTGACATACTTCTCTAAGACACTAGATTTAGCTTAGCAAAACTATAGCATCTATGAGAAAGAACTTCTTGCTATAGTCTTGGCTTTAGAACATTAGAGAATCTACCTACAGGGTGTAAAGCACTAGGTATTAATCCTCACTGATTATAAAAACCTTAAAACATTTACAACAACAAAGAAACTTAGTAATAGATACCTTGTAAGGTAGTTGCAAACCCTTGCTAGATTTAATATATTAATTCACTACGTCAAAGGAACTAATAATCTATAAGCAGACGCTTTAAGCTGTCAACCTAGTTACAAAGGAAATAAAGAGTACAAAAAGATTGTAATCTTAAAGACTCTAGAAAATAAGGACCTCACGCCAGCTATATACAAGATAGTAGCAATAGAAACTAATAACTCTTGGATAAAGAGAATCTAGGAAGCCTAGGATTTAGAGCAGCTAGCTCTAGCTAAGCAAGAACAGAATAACAAAGAATAATACACTAACAGAAGGTTACATGTCTCTAAATCCTATACTAAAGAATTTGTCAAAGAGTACTATGTAGCTCTAGTACATAGTTACTAGAGAGTTTAACAAACCCTCTAGTGAGTCAAGCAACACTACTATGTTGATCGCCTATTAGCAGTAGTCAAGGAGGTGATAGTAGAGTGTAATACCTGTACTAGAAACAAGGCTTCCTGCTATGTACCTTATAGACAGATAGGCACTACTCTAATACCACAGATACCTTAGAGATCTATATCATAGGATTTTATAGTCAAGCTACTAAAATCTAAAGACCTAATGACAGGAGTTATGTATAACTCAATCCTAGTTATTGTTGAACAACTCACAAAGTACATAGTACTTGTACTATATATGAAAGCAAGTACAGCAGAACACTTAGCCTATGTATTCCTACAGGAAGTAGTCACTCTATATAGTCTACTAGAAGAGATAATCTCTGACAGAGATAAACTCTTTACCTCGAAATTCTAGACAGCTCTCACAGAGCGTCTAGGTGTGAAAAGAAAGCTGTTAACAGCTTTCTACCCTTAGACAAATGAAGGTACTAAATAAATGAATTAAGTTATTAAAGCATACTTGAGATATTATATAAACTATAAACAAGACAACTAGGTTGAACTTCTGCTACTAGTATAGTTTGCCTATAATAGTTCAACAACAGAAACTACGCTTGTTATACTATTCTACGCTAACTATAGGTATGAATTAGTTGCTTATCAAGACTTATTGTAGAGTACTGTTGATAATAACAAAGCAGGACTAAAGAACTATAAACTCAGGGAATTACACAGGAAGCTTGTAGAGCAACTTTAGTTTGTAGCAGAACATAACACATACTACTATAACAAACAACATAGTCAGGAGCCAATGTTAAAAGAGAGAGATAAAGTCTATTTGGTTAGAAAAAACATTAACACTAAAAGACTAAGTAGTAAACTAGACTACAAAAAACTTAGACTATTTAGAATTAAACGTGTTAAAGGACCTTTGAATTATAAACTTGTGCTACTAAAAACTATAAACATCTACCTAGTATTCTATATATCCTTGCTTAAACTAGTACTACTGGGAGTACTACTAGCTCTACTCACAGAAATCTAACCTGTCAACCTAAATGTAGAATATAAAGTTAAGAGGATTCTTAACTATAAGGTTGTCAGAGGACAGGTCAAGTACCTGATTAAGTAGTTAGATTACCTACATTTGGAGAACACTTAGGAACTAAAGGAAAATCTCAACTAGTGCTAGGAGAAACTTTAGAAGTTCTACTACTAAAACCTAGACTTGTCTACATCTTGTGGTCAGCTGGAAAAGACAAAAGAAAAGATAAGTCAAGACCTAGGTCAAGGGCAGGATTAGAGACAGCAGGGTTAGAGAGAGCTGCTAGCCTAGCTACTTCCTTCTCCCTCTGTCCTCTCTTCTCTTTCTCTTCTCTCTCTTTCTCTTTGACAGCGTCGAGCTCGTCGAGCGTCCGCAGCCCCCGACGAACTATGTTAATTCCACGCTCACGCAACTCTTGTTGACGTTGCTCAAGCTCGCGGACACAAGCTAGACCAGCTATAGCTGCTTTGAAAGCTATATCTCTTTCAAATTTTAGACACTCCTCTTTAAGACAAATGTTCTAAAGGTTATTGTTAGATGACTAGAGAGTGTTACATCTAATGCCTTGACAAATATACTCTCTGCACTTCTGTGACTTGTTGTTTAGGACAAAGTATTTTCAGTTATACTAACAACAGTTGGAACAAGGTATAATTTTAGAACTATATACTTGGATGGTTTCAAAAAGAAGGGTGTACTGTTTATATTTCTGTGCTTTAGAGGACATAATAAAGGAAGAAAAGGCTAGTAGCCTTCTAACAATATTTCTTAGGTTGTACTTAAGCGTAGGGACACGCTAGGCTAAGAAGGGAATAGTGTCACGAATCACGTGCTAGCACAGGACTAGTAAAGACTAGGCAGCGCTCTAACAGGTCAAATACATCTACAAAGAACCTATAGCCGGAAGGGATTAGTTAGACTAGCTAAACGATCCAAGGATTTCTATATTATAGTTATTACATAATATAGTCACATAACCTTTGGAGCTTGCAGGAGCTTGTAGGAGCTTGCATTAGAGCTTGGGATCTAGGGCTCCTTCTAGGCTCTAGGAGAATGAAGGTTCTATATATAACTAGTACTTCTACTATTAGTTAGAAGCTTTATACTTAACTTTACTTTAGTTTTCAATACATCTTGTTTTAACATCTTGAGTTCAAGTAACAAGTTTACCTTTAAGTAAACACCTGGCGTATCTAGACCTCTTATCTATATAACAACCTTCGAGACTTAAGTTACCTTTGTTACTTTCGGTACAGAAGTGAGTTTCGTTACAGAGCTGTCTAGAATTTCAATGTAAAGAGTTTATCTCTGTCAGAGATTATTTCTTCTAGTAGACTATATAGAGTAACTACTTCTTGTAGGAATACATAGGCTAAATGTTCTGCTGTACTTGCTTCTATATATAGTACAAGTACTATATACTTTGTGAGTTGTTTAACAATAACTAAGATTGAGTTATATATAACTCTTGTCATTGAGTCTTTGGATTTTAGTAGCTTGACTATAAAATCCTATAATATAGATCTCCAAGGTATCTGTAGTATTAGAGTAGTACTTATCTGTCTATAAGGTATATAGCAGGAAGCCTTGTTCCTAGTACAGGTATTACACTCTGTTATCACTTCCTTGACTACTGCTAATAAGCAATCAATATAGTAGTGTTACTTAACTTACTAGAGGGTTTGTCAAACTCTCTGGTAACTATGTACCAGGGCTATATAGTACTCTTTGACAAATTCTTTAGCATAGGATTTAGAGACACATAACCTTCTGTTAGTGTACTGTTCTTTGTTATTTTGTCCTTGCTTAGCTAGAGCTAGCTACTCTAAATCCTAGGCTTTCTAGATTTTCTTTGTCTAAGAGTTATTAGTTTCTATTACTACTATCTCATGTATAGCTAGTGCTAGGTCTTCATTTTCTAGAGTCTTCAAGATTATAATCTTTTTGTATTCCTTATTTCCTTTATAACTAGGTTAATAGCTTAAAGCATCTACTCATAGATTATTAGTTTCTTTGATATAACAAATCAATATATTAAATCTAGCAAGGGTTTGTAACTACCTTACAAGGCATCTGTTACTAAGTTCTTTTGTTGTTGTAAATGTCTTAAGGTTCTTATAATCAGTAAGGATTAATACCTAGTGCCTCGCACCCTGTAGATAGATCCTCTAATGTTCTAAAGCCAAGACTATAGCAAGAAGTTCTTTCTTATAGATGCTATAGTTTTGCTAAGCTAAATCTAGTGTTTTAGAGAAGTATGCCACAGGTATAAGTTTCCCCTCGTCATTTAGTTAAAGATATATAGTAGTAACTACTATATCAGAAGCATCTGTCTCTATAGTACTTAGTTTATTAGCGTTATAGTTTCTGAGGATTAGTTTCTCAGTGAACCTCTTCTTTATTACTTAGAATACTGCCTTGACAACCTTATTCTACATAAAAGAAACATTCTTTTTTGTAAGGTTTATTATAGGTTTCAAGATTCTAGTATAGTCTCTAATAAATTATTAACAGAAGTTAGTAAATCCTTGGAAAGATTAGACATCCTTAACATTCTCTAGTAACTTCTACTCTAGAATTACTTTAACTTTCTTAGGGTCTACTTCTATTTGTCTAGAAGTAATAGTATACCCTAGAAAGATAGTATAAGTTACTCTAAACTTGTATTTCAAAAGTTTAAGACAAGAGTCTACTGTTGTAAGTTATTATAAGACTTCCTTAACATGTCTCTTATAGTCCTCTAATCTTTCTGAAAACACAAGGATATTGTCTAGGTAACAGATAATAGTTATTCCTAGAAGATTCTTAAGTATTTTGTTGTTTTGTCTCTGACAAGTAGTAGGTATATTAGTTAAACTAAATAGTATTACTATATACTTGTAGAGGCCTAATAGTAAGACAAAGGCTGTCTTCTACTCATCCCCTTGCTTAATCTATATTAAGCTAAAGACATTTCACTAGTCAAGTTTAGTAAATATCTTAGCCTTTCCTAACTTGTTCTATAAGTACTAGCCTTCTAGCAATAGGTAAGTGTTCTTAACTGTTGCCTTGTTAACGTCTCTGTAGTTAACACAAACTCTTCTATTTAGATTGTTCTTCTTAAATATAATAAGTATATTAGAAGTAGCTAGTGAATCTAATTTTTAGATGTGTTCTTTCTGAATTCCTTTCTATATATACTTCTTAAGAAGCTACAAGTTTCTCTAATTATAAGGTCAAAGCTTCTACTTCTTAAGGTTATAACTCTCTCTTAATTTAATCTTATAATTCTATAGTTAATGTTTAAGGAGGGTATACATGTCCTCTAGATTGTTAAACAACTCTGTAAATTCCTTATACTACACAGGTATTATGTTATTAGCAGTCTAGCTAACCTGTAGAGAACCCTAGGCTAGGTGTTCTAGTACTTTAGAAGAGGTGACGCTAACCTCCTTCTAGCCTTGTAGTTACAACTACATATAGTTATATTAACTAAAAGTAATACTACATTTCTTCTAGTTAATATCTAGATTATATTCTTGAATCTAGAGTATACTAAGTATTACTTTCTTGTTCCTTATCTTAATAACATTAAATTATATATCTAAACAGTGTCTATTAATAGTAGTCTTTGTAGAGATAGTTTACTAGTTAATAACTCTGTTTTAGTAAGCAACATTAGTTCTGTCAACAATACTTAAGACATAGAGTAAAGTTTTCTTGACTAGAATGTTAAGCCTCTTGTAGGCTTTCAGGGATATAAAATTGCCTGTTGCTCTAGAATTAATTATAACCTGTAATTTCTTTCCTCTAATAGTTGTAGTTATATAAAACTAACTTTCTTCTAAAGTAGTATATAATTCTAGTCTAATATAGTAAATGTCAAACATCTTGTTCTTAGTATTGTTAAGCTAGGCTATAGCATTCTAAGCCTATAGAAAGAATATAACCTTTTCTTAGTCTATATATACTACTTTACATATCTGTTAATATTCTACTCCTGTCTAATAGTCTAGTAGTGTTTCTGTGAACTATTTATTTAATATCTAGTTAGATGTCAGTTGTAGTTAGTAACATACTTATTCTACTATAGAGAGACCTAGGGTCTAAGTAGCCTAAAGTTCCTCTTCTACTAGGTAGTAGAATTCTACAGGTAGTAGCGTCTTATCACGGTCTATAGTGTAATTATATTCTTTCTCTTCTCTAGAGATGTATCTAGAACCTTTGTGTCTAAAGTAGATATAACCTACCTAATTATTATTAATAGTATACTGTTAGAGAGGAATAGAATCATGTTCTATAGTAGTATATAGAGACTAAAAGTCTAGCCTTTCGCCCTTTATGTCTACCTAACAATTCTCTCTCTTATAGGTTCTAATAAAGACCTATATATCTCTAACCTAGAGTTCTCTACTCTAATCATTTCTGTCTAACAATTCTAATAACTTAGAGAACTCTTTCTCTAAAGTACTAGCTAGTGATTTATAAGTAGCTTGCAATAGTAACTTATACTTGTTCTCTAAGCAGGTGTTATAGTATTGTTCAAGGATAGAATCATTCTCTTCTTTAACTTAAGTTCTATATCCACGTACTTCTAATTCCTTATTAGAGAGCTCTTGTGTTTCTAGCAATGCTATCTCTCTTTAGAAGGTAGCATTAACTTGTTTTCCCTTGTTAGCTTACTTCTTTAAGCTACATTCGTTTGCTCTATAGCCTGACTAGCTACATAAGTAGTATAAATTCTGCTTGCGTTAGCAGTTCTATTCTTTCTAAGAAAGTTTACCTTGTTTCTTTGTTTTTTCTTTAGTCTAGGACTTGTGTATTATATTAAGTTCTATTAGATCTCCTTAGTTGTAACTTTTCTTATAATAGTATTCTTTAAAGTAGCTATAGTTCTCTTTTTGTTCTAGGCATTGTTTGTAAATATAGTTGTTAATCTAAATTAAGCTGTCTACTAGCTTCTTTAAGTCAGTTAGTAGGTTAGAGTATAACAACTTATCCTTTACTGTGTCCTTGAGACCTTAGTAGTACTAATCAATAAGAGTACTGTTGTTTTATTCTACTCTTGCTAAGTATTATTGAAATTCTAATATATATTTTACAGCAGACCCTGTCTAGGTAAGGTATTAGAGTTTATTAACTACTTTTTTCTTAATGTTAATATCTTCAAATACTCTCTATAGTTCTACTTTAAATTCTTTTACGTTAATAAATAATCTCTAAGTCACAAGACTCATTTTCACAGTTAGTAAACTGTTTATACATTGTCTCTTCTAATATTCCTTAATGTATAGCTTAATCTACTTATAGGCGTCTCTTACAAGTCAAGTCACTATCTAATAGACTTAGTTAGATTTGTTTAGAAACTTGTCTCTATAGAACTCTAAGTACATAGAAGATTTTATAAGGAATTCTCTAAGTGTCGCTAGGTTTCCATTGTATTTGTTAGACATAGAGACCTTAATGTCCTCTCTAAGAGTAATATTTAGTGCCTTTATTACTAGTGTCAGAGGTAGTGTAGGCGCTAGGGTGTAGTCTCTTTCATAGCTAGAGGAGGACAATATAATTATAATCTTACTTCTAAGTAGATGCTTAAAGTATAACGAAACTCACTTCTGTACTAAAAGTAACAAAGGTAACTTAAGTCTCAAAGGCTATTATATAGATAAGAGGTAAGAATGTACAAAGTATTTACTCAAAGGTAAACTCGTTACTTGAACTTAAGATATTAACACAATATATATTGAAAACTAAAGTAAAGGAGTTAAGTATAAAGCCTCTATCTAATAATAGACATACTAGTTATATATAGAACCTTTATTTCTCGTGGGTAGACTAGAGCGCCAGTTGCTTTAGTTGACCCAGTTGCTTAGGTAGCTCGTCGCTCCAGGCGACCTAATCTGTCACGTGATCTTATGCTAAATGAAATCCTTGGATCGGCTAGCTACTCTAGCTAATCCTTCTAACCTATATCTACTTAATAGTATCTTGTCCTGTTAGAACGCCGTCTGAACTTACTCATCACGTGCTGACACGTGATTCGTGACAAAGAAGCTGCCAGGCTAGCGGCCCTTTCTACTCCTGACTTATCTGACCCCGCCCTTGACCTAGGTCTTGACCTAGCCTTCTTTATGTCTTTCTTAGCTAACTACAAGATGTAGGCAACTCTAGGTTTTAGTAGTAGAACTCCTAAAGTTTCCTCTAGCACTAGTTAAGATTTCTCTTTAGTTCCTAAGTATTCTCTAAATGTAGGTAATCTAACTACTTAATTAAGTACTTGACCTGTTCTCTAACAACCTTATAGTTAAGAATTCTCTTAACTTTATATTCTATATTAGAGTTAACAGGTTAGATTTCTATAAGTAGAGCTAGTAGTGCTTCTAGTAGTGCTAGTTTAAGCAAGGATATATAAAATACTAGATAGATGTTTATAGTCTTTAGTAGTGTGAGTTTATAATTCAAGGGTCCTTTGACACGTTTGATTTTAAATAGTCTAAGTTTTTTGTAGTCTAGTTTACTACTTAGTCTTTTAGTATTAATGTTTTTTCTAACTAAATAGACTTTATCTCTCTCTTTTAACGTTAGCTTCTAACTATGTTATTTGTTATAGTAGTATATGTTACATTCTGCTATAAACTAAAGTTGCTTTATAAGCTTTTTATGTAATTCCCTGAGTTTATAGTCTTTTAGTCCTGCTTTGTTATTATTAACAGTACTCTGTAATAGGTCTTGATAAGTAACTAATTCATACCTATAGTTAGTGTAGAATAGTAGAACAAGTGTAGTTTCTGTTGTTAAACTATTATAGGTGAACTGTACTAGTAGTAGAAGTTTAACCTAGTTGTCTTGTTTATAGTTTATATAATATCTCAAGTATACTTTAATAACTTAATTCATTTATTTAGTACCTCTATTTATCTGAGGGTAGAAAGCTGTTAATAGCTTTCTTTTTGTACTTAGATGCTCTGTAAGAGCTGTCTAGAATTTTAATATAAAGAGTTTATCTCTATCAGAGATTATCTCTTCTAGTAGACTATGTAGAGCAACTACTTCTTGTAGGAATACATAGGCTAAATGTTCTGCTGTACTTGCTTCTATATATAGTACAAGTACTATATACTTTATAAGTTGTTCAACAATAACTAGAATTGAGTTATATATAACTCCTGTTATTAGGTCTTTGGATTTTAGTAGCTTAACTATAAAATCCTATAATATAGATCTCTAAGGTATCTGTAGTATTAGAGTAGTACCTATCTGTCTATAAGGTATATAACAGGAAGCCTTGTTTCTAGTATAGATATTATACTCTACTATTACTTCCTTGACTACTACTAATAGGCGATTAACATAGTAGTATTACTTGACTTACTAGAGAGTTCGTCGAGCTCTCTAATAACTATATACTAGAGCTATATAGTACTCTTTGACAAATTCTTTAGCGTAGGATTTAGAGACATATAACCTTCTGTTAGTATACTGTTCTTTGTTATTTTGTTCTCGCTTAGCTAGAGCTAGCTGCTCTAATTCCTAGGCTTTCTAGATTTTCTTTGTCTAAGAGTTATTAGTTTCTATTACTGCTATCTTATGTATAGCTAGCGCTAGGTCTCTATTTTCTAGAGTCTTTAAGATTACAATCTTTTTGTACTCTTTATTTCCTTTATAACTAGGTTGACAGCTTAAAGTGTCTGCTTATAGATTATTAGTTTCTTTAATATAATAAATTAATATATTAAATCTAGCAAGGGTTTGTAACTACCTTGCAAGGCGTCTGTTGCTAAGTTCCTTTATTGTTATAAATGTCTTAAGGTTCTTATGATTAGTAAGGATTAACACCTAGTACTTTACACTCTGTAGGTAGATTCTCTAATACTCTAAAGCCAAGACTATAGCAAGAAGCTCTTTCTTATAGATGCTATAGTTTTGCTAAGCTGAATCTAGTGTTTTAGAGAAGTATGTCACAGGTATAAGTTTCCTCTTGTTATTTAGTTGAAGATATACAGCAGCAACTACTGTATTAGAAGTATCTGTCTCTATAGTACTTAGTTTGTTAGCATTATAGTTCCTAAGAATTAGTTTCTTAGCGAACCTCTTCTTTATTACTTAGAATGCTACTTTAACAACCTTATTCTATATAAAAGAAACATTCTTTTTTGTGAGGTTTATTATAGGTTTTAAGATCCTAGTATAGTCTCTAATAAATTGTTAACAGAAGTTAGTAAATCTTTAGAAAGATTAGACATCCTTGACATTCTCTAGTAACTTCTACTCTAGAATTACTTTAACTTTCTTAGAGTCTACTTTCATTTGTCTAGAAGTAATAGTATACCCTAGAAAGATAGTACAAGTTACTCTAAACTTATATTTCAAAAGTTTAAGGCAAGAGTCTACTGTTATAAGTTGTTGTAGAACTTCTTTAACATGTCTCTTATAGTTCTCTAATCTTTCTAAAAACACAAGAATATTATCTAGGTAATAGATAACAGTTGTTTCTAGAAGATCCTTAAGTATTTTGTTATTTTGTCTCTAACAAGTAGTAGGTGTGTTAGTTAAACCAAACAACATTACTATATACTTATAGAGGCCTAATAGTAAGACAAAGGCTGTCTTCTATTTATCTCCTTGCTTAATCTATATTAAGCTAAAGGTATTTCACTAGTTAAGTTTAGTAAATATCCTAGCTTTTCCTAACTTGTTCTACAAGTACTAGCCTTCTAGCAATAAGTAAGTGTCCTTAACTGTTGCCTTGTTAACGTCTCTGTAGTTAACATAAACTCTTCTATTTAAATTGTTCTTCTTAAATATAATAAGTATATTAGAAGTAGCTAGCAAGTCTAATTTCTAGATATATTCTTTCTGAATCCCTTCTTGTATATACTTCTTAAGAAGCTATAAGTTCCTCTAGTTATAAGGTCAAAGCTTCTACTTCTTAAGGTTATAACTCTCTTTTAATTTAATCTTATAATTCTATAGTTAATGTTTAGAGAGAGTATACATGTCCTCTAGGTTGTCAAACAACTCTATAAATTCCTTATACTACACAGGTATTATATTATTAGCAGTCTAGCTAACCTGTAGAGGACCCTGGGCTAGGTGTTCTAGTACTTTAGAAGAGGTAGCACTAACCTTCTTCTAGCCTTGTAGTCACAACTATATATAGTTACATTAACTGAAAGTAATACTACGTTTCTTCTAGTTAATGTTTAGATTATGTTCTTAAATCTAGAGTATACTAAGTATTACTTTCTTGTTCTCTATCTTAATAACATTAAATTATGTGTCTAAATAGTATCTGTTAATAGTAGTCTTTGTAGAGATGGTTTGCTAATTAATAACTCTGTTTTAGTAAGCAACATTAGTTCTGTTAATAATACTTAAGGTATAGAGTAAAGTTTTCTTAACTAGAATGTTAAGCCTTCTATAAGCTTTCAGGGATATAAAATTACTTGTTACTCTAGAATTAATTATAACCTATAATTTCTTTCCTCTAATAGTTACAGTTATATAAAACTAACTTTCTCCTAAAGTAGTATATAGTTCTAGTCTAATATAGTAAATGTTAAACATCTTGTTCTTGGCATTATTAAGCTAGGCTATAACATTCTAAGCCCATGGAAAGTGTAAGGTAGATAGTAGGCAATAAGTCAATTTAAATCTTTTCAATTCAGTATAGAACTAATCTCTACTCCTCCTTAGAGGTGCAGGAGAAGTCTCGCTTTATAGAAGCTCCTAAGCCCTAATATTACGTCAACTCTGTTAACTCTGTAAACTCTATCCACTAGAACTGCTCAATTCCTGATTAATTTATAATAGCAGATGAAGACTTCCTTAGATCAGATGAAAAGTCACATGACTTCATGACCTCGTGACCTCCACATATCACAGAAAGAATATAACCTTTTCTTAGTCTATATATACTACTTTACATATCTATTAATATTCTACTTCTGTCTAATAGTCTAGTAGTGTTTCTATAAACTGTTTGTTTAATGTCTAGTTAGATGTTAGTTATAGTTAGTAGTATACTTATTCTGCTATAGAGGGACCTAGAGTCTAAGTAGCCTAAAGTTCCCCTTCTACTAGGTAGTAGAATTCCACAGGTAGTAGTGTCTTGTCACAGTCTATAGTATAATTATATTCTTTCTCTTTCCTAGAGATATGTCTAGAACCTTTATATCTAAAGCAGATATAACTTATCTAATTATTATTGATAATATACTGTTAGAGAGGAATAGAATCATGTCCTATAGTAGTATATAGAGACTAAAAGTCTAGCCTTTCGCTCTTTATGTCTACCTAACAATTCTCTCTCTTATAGGTCCTAATAAAGACCTATATATCCTCTACCTAGAGTTCTCTACTCTAATTATTCCTGTCTAACAATTCTAATAACTTAGAGAATCCTTTCTCTAAAGTACTAGCTAGTGATTTGTAAGTAGCCTGCAATAGTAACTTATACTTGTTCTCTAAGCAAGTGTTATAGTATTGTTCAAGGATAGAATTATTCTCTTCTTTAACCTAAGTTCTATATCTATGTACTTCTAATTCCTTATCAGAGAGCTCTTGTGTTTCTAGCAATGCTATCTCTCTTTAGAAGGTAGTATTAACTTGTTTTCTCTTGTTAGCTTACTTCTTTAAGCTACATTCGTTTGCTCTATAGCCTGACTAGCTATATAAGTAGTATAAATTCTACTTGCGTTAGTAGTTTCGTTCTTTCTAGGAAAGTTTACTTTACTTACTTGTTTTCTCTTTAGTCTAGGACTTGTGTGTTACATTAAGTTCTATTAGATCTCCTTAGTTGTAACTTTTCTTGTAATAGTGTTCTTTAAAGTAGCTATAGTTCTCTTTTTGTTCTAGGCGTTGCTTATATATATAGTTGTTAATCTAAATTAAGCTGTCTACTAGCTTCTTTAAGTTAGTCAGCAGGTTAGAGCATAACAACTTATCCTTTACTGTGTCCTTGAGACCTTAGTAGTATTAATTAATGAGAGCACTATTGTTTTATTCTACTCTTACTAAGTATTATTGAAATTCCAATGTATACTTTACAGTAGACTCTGTCTAGGTAAGGCGTTAGAGTCTATTAACTACTTTCTTCTTAATGTTAATATCTCTGAACACTCTCTGTAGTTCTACTTTAAATCCTTTTACGTTAATAAATAATCTCTAAGTTATAAGACTTATTTTCATAGTTAGCAAACTGTCTATACATTGTCCCTCCTAATATTCCTTAATATAAGTTATAATTAGAGTCTATATCTCTAAGACTAGTATATGTCGCCGAGACACCTGTTTTAGGCTAATTCAGAGTTACTTATATTAATATATAACTTAATATACCTTCTTTACTTAGGCTATAATCCTCGACGTTTAGGACTTAGTTCTCTCTTTTCCTGACTTCTTTAAAGACTTTGTTTTAGAATATTTCTCTTACTAAATAGTATTAACTATTCTCTAGAGGTTTCTTAATTTATCTAGAGTTTTTGCTTTTTCTAGATTCTTTTGTGTTCATTTAGAGTACTTCTAACACTTATAGCTTTCTAAAACATATCTAGATTAGCTACAAGTATAACAGGTAACGTTAGAGTTAGAGTTGTTATACTAGCTATTATTAGTTCTTATTAGTTCTAAAATACTACTAGAATTACTTCTTCTATTTTTTTAGAAATAGTTTTTTAACTAACGACAATCCTTAGAACTAGATAAACTATTGTTCTTTAGAGAGAGGTTCTTTAAACTAGAAGTGTCTTTTGATTCTCCTGCCTTAGTTTTGCTTCTATTTAGATAAGTAGAATGTTCTACTTTCTAAGCCTTTTTAAGTTATTTCTATATAGAACTTACTTTATTTCTAGAAAGAATTACAAAAAGCATCTAGTAGGTTTTATAATTAGTAAGTATAGTATTAAGTATTTTAATATAGTTACTCTTAGGTTGTTTCTCCTAGTCTAATTCTAGAATAACTATTCTATTATAAAGTTTTAGAACTGTTTTCTAGTCTACTTATTTAAGGTTGTAAACTCTCTTAAAGGCTTCTTAAGAGCGTGTTTAAGGCACTAGAATTATATTAGCTAGATAGGCCTTAAAACTGTCTCAGTGAATTTTATATACTAGTAGATTCTACTTTATTATAGCTTTCTAGGTTTTATAAGGTTTGTCTCTAAAAGTAGTTACAGTAGTGTTTACTCTAGAGGAGTGTCTGTTATATATCTAGAGTTAGGACCTAAAAACTACCTCTTATAATAACATAAATGTTTAATACTCTTTAAGAGACTTTCTATAATATACTTCTAGTATTTAGACCTTAAGAAGTTTCTCTTAGTCTAATTTATACTTAAGAACGTTTTAGAGAGGTTTAGGTTAAATAATATCTTAATCTATCTCTAGATCTATTAAGTTCTTAACCTAAGGTATTAGTATTAATTTACAGATAGATAACGTTGCTGTAGTAGTAGTAAATCAGAGATTATCTTATATAAGGCTTTTCTTCTGTTCTAACTAAAGAATACATTAATTAATTTAGTTAACCTTCTCTTGCTATCTTCGAAGAGCTTTAACCTCTACACAAAGAAGGTTTTCTTAAGTCTAAGGAGCGTTGAGTTCTACTCTACTTAAGTCTAGTTTAATTACATAGAGGTTATTAATTAGAGTTACTAAAAGGTTCCTGTAAGAGTCCTGTAATAGTCTGCTAATAGAGTTAGAAGAGCTTCCTCTATTGTCAGGTATAACTTGTTCAGGAGTAGTCTAAGTAATGTCTTCGTCAGGTAGTCTTCTAAGTCTTAGAGGTATCTTACTTATTATACTACCTCTCTATTAAGTATAGAGAGATTAGCTTGTAAGGTAGATAGTAGGCAATAAGTTAATTTAAATCTTTTTAATTTAGTACAGAACTAATCTCTGTCTCTTCTTAGAGGTACAGGAGAAGTCTTGCTTTATAGAAGCTTCTAAGCTCTAATATTACATTAACTCTGTTAACTCTATAAACTCTATCTACTAGAACTACTTAATTTCTGATTAATTTATAATAGCAGATAAAGACTTTCTTAGATTAGATGAAAAGTCACATGACCTCGTGACCTCGTGACCTCTATATATTATACTCTTTTAAGTTATCTAGACACCTAGCCTAGAGTTCTCTACAGGTTAGCTAGACAGCTAATAACAAAATACCTGTATAGTATAGAGAATTTTCGAAATTATTTAATAACCTAGAAGATATATATACCTTACTAAAACATTAGCTATAAGATAACAAAATAAAACTAAAAGAGAGATATAACCTTAGAAAGTAAAGACTTTAACTATATACTAGATAGAGTATAAATTCTCTTAAATCTAAATCAAGTATATATTAAAGAATTAACTTCTCCTCTAAGTTTATTAACTTAGCTTTAGAATTAGAGTAGTAGTTTTAGCTAGCTATTCTATTAGAAATGCTTATATATAGTACTTTATAGATTTTTACTATAGAGTGTTTACTTAGTTTTTTAGATGTTTAAATAGCCTCGATAGCTAGAATGATTTATACTTCTTAGATTTAAATTTCTATAATAAATAGTCAAGAAAACATATATTAAAGTTTTAAGGTAGTAGATTAGAGAAAAGTAATCTACTTAGTAATATAATCTACTCGGTGGTAAAGCACGTTATAATATTATTAATATACTACTAAAAGATATACTAATACCTTCTTAGAGGTCTATAAGGTGTGAAGTAGGAGTTCTCCATTTTATTTTGAAATATGCTGCCTCTTTGGGCTTAGCGCAAATGCGTCTCGTTTATTGTGTCGCTAGAAATTTTTCTCTCCACCACTGCCCCGTCTGGGTCCACAGTCATCCACTCAGTACCTACAACTCTATCTTAACGCCATTGGAGTAAAAAGCGGCAGGAAATTCTGTAAGTGAGAGTCTTAATGCCAGTGATTAGAACTAATGATAATAATAAGCCATTTATCAGAGCGCCACTTCCTGTGCTGATCCTCCTTCCATTGAACGCGCTCAGTCTCGATATCGCTCCTGCCCACGATTTCTGCATACATTTGCCTCTACGAATTGCACGAAACAGCTCTCCGGCGCCAGCCTGCTTCGCCTTGCACTCCCAAAATAAATAGTTGGAATGGTATGATTGGTGGATCGGTCAACAATTTGGACAACGATAAGACACCTACTTATTTGGTATCCTGCCGGGATAACACGTTTGAGTTGCTGGTCGGGGGTAGCACCCTTTTTCCCGAGCCGAAATGCCTCCGGAAACAATTACTGATGGCATTGATGGCAACGTTGATAGAACATCAGCAGCTAGTGAGCGTTCAACTTCCCACGAGGGGTTCATGGGCCCGGGTATCATAGAGGAGTGTACCATCACCGTCCGAGCTGTTATTAGGGGCCTCTTAATCGGGAGCATAATATGTTTCGCTAATCTCTACTTTTTGCTTCAGGCGGGGTTGAATAATTCAATGCCCTTACCGTCAGCATTACTCGGATACATTATTTTTCAGCCGGTTTCGAAATACCTATCTACCCCATACTCACCTATGGAAAACGTGCTAGTAATGACCGTTGCGGCCTCAATGGGAGCTATGCCTGTTACAGCGGGTCTTGATGGCATAATTCCCGCCCTTGAATTTCTGGTTACACCAAAGGAAAATGGCCCCATGAAGTTCTCTCTCTGGAATCTTGTTCTCTGGTCCACCGGTGTTTGTTTGTTTGGAATTGTGTTTGCTACCCCGTTGAGATACTTTTTTGTTCTTCATGATCCATTACGATTCCCAACGGGGACAGCCATGGCAATGGTGATTGGCTTGCTTCATAAAAGGCCGGATATTACTGAAAGAATAGGTAGAGATCAATTTCAAGAGCAAGATATTCTTCGTGTGAAGTCTGCGGAACCCTCAAGCTTAGAAGGTATAAGAGAATTCCCACCTTATAGTGATGAGCAGGCCATTCAAGTCAGCAACGAACGTCCCGATTTTATTGAAAGACATGATCAAGATTACCAAGCGTCTGCCACACATCGAGTAAAATTGATGGTATCATTTGGCTTGTCGGGGCTTTCTGTAAGTCGCGAGTCGGTCCCTTTCCAGAAATACACCCTTCATCGACTGACAATACTCCAAGGCTTTAGCTTTCTACTTCGTGCCGAGTATTGCCAATATTCCCATATTTGGCGTGTGGGCAGCGCGTGACTGGGCCTGGACTTTCAATCTATCTCCCGCCTGGGTTGGATATGGCATGATCATTCGTCCAATGGTTTCGGCTCATATGCTCCTCGGCGCAGTTATAGGATGGGGAATCCTTTCGCCTATTGCAAAAAATAAGGGATGGGCACCAGGCCCAGTTGATCAATGGCAAGGTGGTAGTCAGGGATGGATTATATGGGTCGCCTTAGGGGTACTTCTTGGAGATTCGCTTGTGGGAATTGGGTGGATTCTTCTCCGGCCAGTTTTACAAAGATCAATTGGGGAAGGAAGAATACTCGGTTTGGAATGGACCAATTACGTTTCGCCCTACTTTTCCACACGCGAAGCTCCCCGCAGCCAATATCAGGATGCACAAGAACGCACAGCTCTATTAGCGCCTGCAAACGGAGCCGATGAAAATTCTGATTCCCCCTTACAGCCATTGGATGATGCTTTACCAACCCATCGTCTGTCAACCATTGCTTCACTGTTCTGGTTAGCTGCTGTTTCTTTGTTCTGTTTTCTTATAACCTGGTATCTTTTCGGAGAATTACTGTCTGTCTCCAAAATCGCGCTTGCTATTATAGTGATACCCCCATTGGGCATGGCAAGTATAAGGTCTATGGGCGAAACCGATAATTCATTGGCCTCAAGCTTAGGTTTGTGTACCAACACGACAGTCAAGGTTGATGAAAAACACTAAAACATTTGTAGGCAAAGTCTCCCAGTTTATATTCGCACTCGTTGTTCCAGCAACAAACCCTAACGCCATCATCATCAGCTTGCTTGTTGGTGGTATCGCTGAAGGAGGGATCTACCAGTCAAGTGATGTAATGCAACATTTCAAGACAGGTCATTTAGTCGGCGCATCCCCGAAAGCCCTCTTCTACGGACAAGTCATCGGATCTTCCATTGGGGCCGTACTTTCTAGTTGTGTCTATAAACTGTACACTTCAGTATACCAGATACCAAATGAACAATATCGTGTGCCACAAGCACAATTATGGCTAGCAACGGTAAATTTGATTTACGGTAGAGGTCTCCCAGACGGAGTATGGCCTTTCGTTGTAGTTGCATTTGCGCTGTCAGCATTGTGTGCTATCAGCAGAATTGCGCTTGATAATTGGCGTTGGAAGGACCAAATACCAAGTGGCATTGCAGTTGGAATTGGTATGTACCTCTTGTTCAAGCCCCATTCGCATTTCACTGATTAAAATCCTAGGGTTGTATATTCTGCCTGCTTACACGCTCCCTCGGGCAGTAGGCGGCCTTATTGCGTGGTATTGTCAACGTCGCCTGCATATGAAGGAGCTTCCCATGATAACCATCGCGAGCGGCCTTATTTTGGGAGTGGGAGTGATGAACATAGTAAATTTGCTTCTCCGTCTCATAGATGTGCCTCCATTTTGAAAAGTGTCACAAGGAGTGTTGTGACTAGGATTTTTGCCACAAGCAGTGTTGAATGGATGAGAACAGTATTTTGCATGATCAGTAAAGAACTCCAGCTTGGTGATACATAAGACCATTCAATAGCCATTCTGTCTTCTAACCACAAACTTTAGTGGGTCACTCGTTAGGTTTCATGCGGTCGAAATTACGTACAAAATTTTGATCAGGCAATGGATTAACCATTCCACATGTCTACTTGTACTCCTCTTGGTTCTTTGGAGTGAGGCCGGATAAGTGAACTATTTGCCAATCAGAATCATTCCGAGCACACCCTCATGTTTTACATCTTGGGCGGGGTATCTGACACAGTACTCAGGGATCAGCGCTCCCTTTAAGACCCCAAATGCCCAATTCTTACTGGGTTTTGATGTCTATAAAAAGGGGGCTTGGTTCTTTCTCAAACTGCGCACTGGCAGAGACTTCTTTCGAGCCTGTTCGCACTGCAAAGAAATATTGGGGATATTCAACCATTTACAGTTTATTCAGACGGTTGTTCTCTCAACTATTCCAGCTAAACCAAAAACTGATAGCTTTAAATTTAGTGCCGCTCAAGCTCAAATCCATTACCACAATGGCACCTACACCTTCACCTCCACCTCCACCTCATACACAAGCTTCCTCTCAAGCCGATCCAACAGACGTACCAGTGCAATCTCCAAAAATACAACCGTGGCTTGGACTTGTGGGAATCAAAGGCAATGGACAAAAGTTCGGCGAGGGGCAACCTGCAGTCTTAAAGGGCGAGCATGGATTCTCAGCGGGGGAGATGTTTCTCTTGGGGCACGGCGGAAATAGCCCTCCCCCCACCAGCTAATTGAGTAAAATGGTTACCGAAATGTAGTGTTACATTCATATGCTTGCTATGCTTCATTCCAATACACCAGACATTGCACCTCAATACTCTCCCGCGGCTCTGAATTAGTGTCTGGTTTTCGATCTGCGAACGATACGTGAGGGACACCTTATAAGTCAGTGTATAACTCGACCCTGCGTGGAAAGTTGTTGTTTCACTACATACCAGATCCATGACCAAGGTTTGAATCATATTGACGGAAAACCATTAACTCAGATGTCCGTTGTTCTCTAAGATAAAACCATCGATGGTTTTGGCGGTGGTACATCTGGTAATTCTCTTGAACTTCGCTTTCGAATACTGTGTCTGCCATTTCCAAATCCTTATCTGGGTCAACCGTTGTCAAGTCGCACAGCGCGAGGGGCCAATCTTTGTTTGGACCTTTGAGTGGTTTCCACACGCTTTCGTCCAATGTCAATGACACGTATGTTCTCCATGGAAAAGTCCAATACTTACTGCACATATTGATAATGACCACCCAGGATGTTCTCCGCATGTTCTGCCCCCATGAACTTCTTGACTCTAGAGACAACATGCTGAGGAGTCCAATCTGCAATATGTCATTTTTTGTAACAATGTGTATAGTTGGTAGAATTACGTACCTACATGTGCCACTAACACTGGCTGATTGTGCTCATAATCCCCTCCATGGGAAATTGGAAAGGATTTATCTCGTCTCCGAATCTTTTCACTGTGTTAGACCTTACACAAGATAGCCCTGTAGGTCACATACAAGATATTCCAATACTACCACATTTGGAGTTCCAAAAAACCCACAGAGGACCGGTGTAAGGTAATCAAGATAAAGCTCTTTCACTTTCTGGTCATCGTTAGAGTTTTCCGCTGTCAATGCACTGTGCATCTCCATGATAGTAAATCCATTGCGTTCATAAGTCAGAGACTCGGGGTAACTTCGAAGATCATGTATTCTAACACTGGCTTCCTCGTTCTCGATGTTGGTACGTGCTATTGAGGCGTCCGGAGAAGCAAACCGAAGCCGATACGGCTTTTCGGTTTCATAAACATCCATTTCCTTCAAGAACCATACTTGGCAATTGAGCGCTTCGTGTCCTTCTTGTGGGAGGTCCATTGGAGTGTGCCCGTCCATAATTCTGTACGATCAATATTTAAAATCTGCTCTTTTTCCAGACCTGACCCAGCGGCTACACAAAACCCAACATAACCATGTTTGCAGATGATGCGGCTTACCAGCTTGACACTGCACTTTGCACACCGAGAAACCTATTGTCAACAGATGATATCAGCCGCTTTTTGTGGTAGTGTAGTACAGAATTTTTGTTGGTTCGGCTACCCAAGCCGTTCGCCTCACTTTTGAGCTAAGAACGAATCATGAGCGTCAGATTAATCATGCAACCCCCCTTCCAACTTACCCCGCCCTAGGACTGCATATGTGCGTTTAAAGATGATCGGCATTCACCGGCATCGGATTACGTATCCTGATTCGGTGAATGTATGAGCACACGAAAGTAGTGCCTATATGGCCTACCTGCTTCCAACTTTGGTTCAAACTTCTTTACCATTAATACAAGGGGCCATTTCCAAGTTTTAGTCATTCTCCAATCAAGCGGGAGCTTTTCTCAGTTACTTAGAGCACTTTTGCCCTTATTTCCACGACAAAATGGTCACTAGGTCTCGCAATCCCGGGAAGTTGAAGCTGATATTTCATTTGAAGGAACCCGTTGTATCTGATGAGGGTATTGAGTAAGTTCTGTGTGACAGTTTTTGATTTAGTGAATAAGGGTTCGCTTAGCGAAATGGCGGGTGCAACTTTCCGTAGATAGACAAATACCTAAGGAGTGTGAAGAGCTTCTCTCTTCTCTCCTCGCGAACAATCTATTCCTTGACCCCTACCATAACATATTGTTCGCCATCTTTTTACTTATACAGCGTACACATCGTCGCTGTACCTATTGCCCTTGAAGTACCTTTGCTCCCGCTATCGCCCATCGCTCATCGCTCATGCTCCTCGACCTCATCATACCTGTATTCACAGTCGAAGAACTTCAAGCTGCCGTTAATAATAGTACACTTGGAACTTTCATCACCAATAACAACAATACCTTCCAGCAAGGCTTATGTAACCTACTCTTGCTCTACAACCAAACCACCATTGACAAGAACACTACAGAGCGAGCACAGCGAATCGCTGAGCAAGCTCAACAATCTACTAAATCAGATGCTCTACAAGACGCTAATGAGTACAACCGACAAGCCGCTGAGTTCAACAACCGTATTACAACTCTCAACACTGAGATCCAACGTCTTCAACACCTCTAAGCTGCTCCTACTCCTACTAGTAACCCTTAAATCAACGAGTTACAAAACCAAATCGAACAACTTTGAATTCACTAGAATGCCCCTACTCCACCTATCCGATCTGTCCCCCACGCTGACCCGGCCAAGTTTAGCAGCACCCGTAGATCTGCTATCAAGCTACAATTATATATTATCGACCTCAAAGTTAAGCTTCGCACTAATGCTGACTAGTTCCCAACTGAGCTAGAACAAATGACTTATGTCCTATCAACCCTAGAGGGAGAGGCACGTAAGTACATCGACCCCCACCTTAACGACGCCAGCGAGTTTACTACTTTAGACTCTGTGGAAAGCATGCTAAACATCCTCTGTAACACATTTGGCAACAAGTTTAGTCACGAGGAGGCTTTTGCCAAGCTCCAAAAGGAGAAGCAGGGCCACTGACCAGCCTCTGAATTCCTTGTGTCCTATCTATCATTGGCTACTGCTACTAACTCTACTAGATTCGACTGTACCCAGAGACTCGTCCTCGCTGTCCACCCTTCTATTCGGGATCGTATCCTCTCAGACCCCCGCTACACTTCAGCCATTGAACTCAACGCTTTAGCTGACCTGATTCAAGAGAAAGACAATATTAACCAAGCTGTCCACAGTGCTCAGTACTTTAAAAGCAACTCTAGCTCCTTTACCGCCACCCCACATACCCTAGCGCCCACTGCTTCACTCTCTGACCCTGATATAATAGACCTGGATACCCTAAAGGTGGGAGGAAAGTATGTCTAGACTTAGAAGGATATCGAGGACAAGACATAGGCCAAGACCCCTGAGTTAAAGGCCGCCCACAAGAAATTCCAAATTAAGTACAATCTCTGCTACTACTGTGACAATAAGACACATAGTCTTCAGGATTGTGATAAGTTAAAGGAAGCTCGCCGCCGGAAGGAGGAGCGTGAGAAGGGAAAGAGTAAGGGTAAGGGAAAAGCCTAGTCTCTGTCGATAGTCACTGCTAGAGACGTGGAAGTCAGAAGAAGGCTTTAATGTTATTGTCACTAGAGGAAAGACAGAGAGAAAGTGTGATAGAGGTTCCTTGTAAATTAGTTAGTACTAATAATACAAAACCTTCTACTACCTACTTTATGCTTGACTCTGGCGCTTTAGCTGAAGCTTTCATTGATTCTGACTACATGTAACGTAACAACTTTACCCTTAAACCTCTAACAAAGCCCTGCTGCCTTCGTACAGCTGACAGATTGTCTTCGTTGGCTGGGGACGTCACTTACTTCATCACCCTCGACCTATATATAGGCCAGCACACTGACTATTAACAACGTTTCTACATCACTAAACTTAGCTCCTATGAGGTTATACTAGGGAAGCCTTAGCTTACAAGACACAACTCTTTGGTTGACTAGAGAAAGAATACCTTACAGTTCAGCCAAGAGTGTAAACACTATATGAAAAAGGACAGAGTACAAGTCCACGGTCAAACAAAAGCTACTAAAGGCACCCTGAAGTTAATTAAAGCAGTAGCATTTCACTCTTACGCTAGACAACAAGACATAGAAGTCTTCTCTCTATCATTGTACAAAATCAATCAGAGGCTAAAGGAGCTTACTAGCTAGCAACACCTTGATCTACTCCCGCTAGCGCCAGCCAAACACCGAGCAGACGATGGTCTCACTGGCTACAAGCATATGGAAAAGGAGCTTTATCTCAAAGATTCTACTAAAAGCTAGGCAGTATATTAGTAGTCTCAGCGTCACTGGAAAGCAGCTAAACTATACCTTTGAGGGGTTTTACTCAATGACATCTAGAAGAGTCTTGACAAGTACAACAACCCAAAGACTATTGACCCAGCCTCTTTGCTGCCTTAGCAATATCATTAGCATCTCCTGCTTTTCTAACTACAAGCTACAGACAAACTACCCTCTCACAGGGACTGCGATCTCTACATTGAATTAAAACCTAGAACAAGGGTACCCCATGGCCCACTATACAACATATCTATCAGAGAGCTAGAAGTTTTACGAAAATACTTGAAGGAGCAACTTGACAAGGGCTTTATTTGAGCTAGTACATCGCTAGCAGCGTTGCCTGTATTGTTTGCTAAGAAGCTAGGAGGAGGCCTGCGCTTCTGTGTAGACTATAGACAGCTTAATAATATTACAATCAAGAACTAATACCTGATCCCTTGCATTCAAGAGACCCTTCAACGATTGAGTACAGCTAAGCACTATACTAAGCTAGATGTTGTCACAGTATTCAACTATATTAGAATTCAAGAAGGCGATGAGTGGCTTACAGCATTTAACACTTAGTATAGCCTCTTTGAGTCACTGGTGGTACTGTTTGGCTTAACCAACGCTCCTGCAACATTTCAGGCTAGGATTAATAAGGTCTTATACCTCTTCCTAGATATATTTTGTATAGTGTATCTTGATAATATCCTTATCTTTTTAGACAATCTACTCTCTTACTGCCAGCACATACATTAAATCCTTAACACTCTCTAGAAAGCTAGCCTTCACCTAGACATCAAGAAGTGTGAATTTAAAGTCCAAGAGGTTCAGTACCTTAGCATGATCATTTCAACTAACAGAGTAAGAATAGACCCTGAAAAGGTTGCTGCAATTGTTAGGTAGGAAGTGCCTTCAAACCTTAAAGATCTACAAGCTTTCCTAGGCTTTATAAATTTTTATTGTCGCTTTATCGGAAACTTCTCTAAGATAGTCAAGCCACTAAATCGTCTGTCTAAGTCAAACGTACGCTGGGATTAGACTACAGAGTGTACTAACGCCTTTGAGACCTTGAAGTCAGCATTTACTTCAGTGCCTATACTACGCTATTTTGACTCTACAAAGGAGGTTATTTTAGAATGTGACTCCTCAGACTATGTGTCCACTGCCATTCTCTCTTAGTATTACAATAGAGTGTTATACCTAGTTGCCTTTATGTCAAGAGTCTTTGATCTAGCTGAGTGTAACTATGAAATCTATGATAAGGAGCTGTTAGCCATCGTTCAAGCCTTTGAGACATGGCACTCAGAGCTATTAGGAGTAGACTACCTAATCTCAGTTGTCACTGACCACTCAAACTTAAAGTACTTTATAACAACAAAGCAGCTTACTCGTCGCCAAGTACACTAGAGTGAGTTTCTTTCTCAATTTGACTTTGTTATTAAGTCAGTACCTAGGAAAGCAATAGTGAAAGCAGATAGTAGAACCTAGCTTTCTCAAGATCTACCCTCCTCGCCCAACAACCCTCGAGTTCTATATCAATAACAGTCACTCCTAAAGCCTCACAATTTAGACCCAGCCATTTACATAGCACCTCTTAGAGAGGAGCTAGAGTCTGACGAGGATAATTCTCATGAACTGGAAACACCTAGGGACCCCCCTAAGCCTGAGGAGGAGGAGGACCTGGACGAACTAGATGATTATAAACTTACCTAGCTCCTCGACGAGAGCTATGAAGAAGACCTATTTTAGATTCGGATTTCCCAGGAGATAAATAGAGCCGACTGTATACCTTACTCAAAGGAAGTAGCTCTGTCAGAATATTGTATCACCGATGGCAAGCTCTACTTCCGGGATAGACTATATGTTCTAGACACTGAACTAAGAGTTTAGCTTCTTTAGAAGATCCACGATTTAGTTGAGAGCAGTCACCCAGGCAAGGACAAGATGTTCGAGCTAGTGTCTAGAGACTACTAGTGGCCTAAACTCTACAAGGATATTAAACAGTTTGTTAAGGCCTGTGAGAATTGTCTTCGGAATAAGCTCTCTCAACTGCGATATCAGGGTACCTTGAAGCCTCTCTCTATCCTGATTCAGCGGTAGAAGGACCTATCTGTTGACTTTATGGGACCGATTATGACAGTAGACAGTTATAACTAGATTATAGTAGTCACTGATAGGCTTACAAAGGATTGCTACATCATCCTGTGTTAAACAAACTAGACCGCCGCTGACTTTGCTTACTTATTTATTCGAGATGTTTAGAAGCTTTATAGTTTACTAGATTCTATTACCTCTGATCAAGGTTCCCTGTTCGTTACAGCGTTCTGGAAAGTAGTTTGTAATATACTACACGTACGAGTCAACCTTTCTATAGCCTACTACCCTGAAACTAATAGCCAAACTAAGATCGCTAATAAGTCTATTTCTAAGTACCTTCGCTAGTACATCGATTACACTTAACAGGATTAGGTTCAGTTCCTACCCTTAGCTAAATTCGCTATGAGGAACGTACTCAGTTCAGCTACAGGCATGTTACCCTTCTTTGCGAATAACAGTTACCACCCTTGAATGAGCTTTAGTCCCCCTCAGACTCTACTTACCTCTCAGAATGCAGTGGCGGGTATGACTTTTGCTAAGAAGATGAGGGATATTCTAGCACTCCTATACACAAACCTCCTCACCTCAAGAGATAAGATAGAGGAAGCGGCCAATGCTCACCGATCACCAGCCCTAGCATATAGAGTAGGGGATATAGTTATGCTTAGTACCTGGAACATCAAGTTAGCTAGGCCAATTCCTAAATTTGACGCCAAGTACATTGGGCCCTTCCGTGTACTCCAAGTCATAAACTCTCACACATATAAACTGGAATTGCCTTACGAGCTAGAATCGATTCACAATGTCTTTCATACTAACCTACTACACCCCGCCGCTGGTATCCCTATGCTAGGCCAGACCAACCAAGCACCACCGCCAGTTACAGTCGATGATAGTAGACATGTGCTCTAGGCTATAGAAGAAATAGTCAACGTAAGGAGAAAAAAGGACAAAGGATTTCAATACCTTATTCAATGGAGAGGCTACGGGGCAGATGCAGACTCATGGGAACCATTAGCTCACGTAATACACAGTACTGCCTCTATCCGCGAGTTTGAAAAACGCTTTCCACAGAAGATAAAGCCTACTGAGGACGAACGATTACAGGCTTGGGAAGATCTTGAAGAAGAAAAGGAGAGCCAGTAAAACTAAAGAGGAAAGGGGGACCTTATGTGACAGTTTTTGATTTAGTGAATAAGGGTTCGCTTAGCGAAATGGCGGGTGCAACTTTCCGTAGATAGACAAATACCTAAGGAGTGTGAAGAGCTTCTCTCTTCTCTCCTCGCGAACAATCTATTCCTTGACCCCTACCATAACATTCTGCCCTCATATCCTAGGATTTTAGCTCTTAAGTGTCAGTCTAATAATACCCGACTCTAGTATTGTGATAATTCCCGCTGCATGGACACTATTGACCACTGAGGAACGAAAACAATCATGCTCATGGTTGAAGCCCCTCGTTGCTGCAACTCAAAACGATACTCGGGTATTGTTTTTCAGTTATCAGCTAGATACAAATGACGCCACTCTCTGGCGACAATTACTTGAGCAGAGTTCTTCATTGTTGGATGCCTTGCATGATCTTCGGAGTGATGTCCAGGTATCTTTCTTCAACACCCAACCTTTTTTAAAAAAAGATTACGCTGACACACCTTAACAAGACTCAACAACGCCCTTTGATGTTCATTTGTCACAGCTTGGGAGGGATAATTCTGAAACATGTATTGTTCTCAAATTCAAAAAGAGACAAAGAACAATGGGCTCATATAGAATACAGGCTCTCAGTATTTCTCACCATCAAGCCAATCGCGATATTTTATTGGAAGATGTTACATCAGGAATAATCTTTCTAGGGACGCCCCACACAACATCCAAGGATGACAAAAGGTGGGAGAACTGGAAGTGGATTCTGAAACTGACTCGCAAAGACATATCGAAGCAATCTCAAACTGAGGGAGATGTCAATATGCTCTTGGAAGTGTGCCACAACTTTGAGCGCTTAAACCTCCAGATTCCCGTCTTGTCTATCTTTGAATCAAAGCAAACGAGAGTCCGGGAAGGCCTTCTTCAATCAATTAGAACTGGTAACAAACATCAAGTTGTAAGTGAAACTTGAAATACACCCCTGTTGCCTTCCACTAAAATTATTTCCACCAACCAGTTAGTTGACGAATCATTGTGTCGCACTGGGTTGAAATACGAACAGCTTTTTTCCGCAGATTCAGACCATAATCAACTGGGCTTAGTGGAGGTTGACAGTCTATTTTATCTTCGACTTGTCAAGTTCTTCAAATCGATTGCTGATGAAGCCCCTGCAAACGTAGCATTGCTCTTTGGTAAGCTTCAATTTAATGAGACCTCGACTCTACGCACTGCCACAAGCATATACTCACCCGACAACATAGAGAGTACGTCAATTATATTTCAAGTTATCTATCAACGGACTAAGTGTTTATTCTAGCCCCAACGAGCGATTCCAACGAAGCCAGCCGTGAAAACCCAAATTATTTACCATCTACGACTCATATTTCTATCTCCGATTTCGAGTTACCTGCTATGGGGGGGCAAGTACCTGTATATCTCACGAACGGTCATGGTAGGAACAGTGACTTCTATGGACGAAAAGGTATCCTAACCCAAATGGACGAAACGTTTTTGGAACAATCCTCGGGCCGTCCGAGAGAAGATGGCTTGCGAAGTTTTGTCATTTGCGGAATGGGTGGCCTTGGAAAGACCGAGATTGCGATAGAATACATGTTTTCGAGAAAAGACAAGTTTGATGCTATCTTCTGGGTAAATGCGGATACCACACAAAAACTCAGCCTTGGATTCTCCCAAATTTCTCGGGCGCTGGGCTTGGAGAACGGCTCAGAAGTTAAGCGAGACGAAATTGCCAGTCGTGAAATTGTGAAAGGATGGTTGCAGAGACCCATCATGGCGGGAAACGAAGGGACTTCTAGGGCGAATGAGGAAGCTTCTTGGTTGATCGTCTTCGATAACGTGGATGACCCGGATATTATGTTCGACTTTTGGCCATTAACCAGTGGTGTTGGGAGTATCATAATCACCAGCAGAAACCCACTGTCGATGGATAGTGTTTTTACACCCACTGTTGCCGTCAACCTTGCACCTTTTGACCTTGCCGAAGCTGCTCCGTTCCTTCAAACATTGTCGCAACGAGAATTCCAGGCAAATAGCTTGGAAACTTGCAAGAAGATTGTGGAGCTTCTTGGGGGGCTGCCGCTGGCAATTACACAAATGGGTGGCATCATCCGCCGCCGACATCTTTCACTCGATGATTTCCTGGTTTACTATGCCAACGACGCAAGAAAGCTTCATGAAATGCGCATTCCAGGTCAGAATCCAACCTATAATCAGACGGTGTCTTCTGTTTGGATGCTTGATGCACTATCCAGAGAAGCAACAGCTTTATTGCAGGTATTGTCATTCCTGGACCCGGACCGTATTTCTGAAGAAATCCTATTTTCCAGTACTGAGAATGTTGATGTTCCTCACTACCCAAAAACAAGAGTCGCCTATTTCGACGCTCGCACTGAGCTCATTCAAAGTTCCCTAATACTTCGAGACATCAAGAATAACGAGCTGCGTATTCATCGATTGGTTCAAGAAGTAGTTAGGAAGAAACTCACGAAAGAGGAATCATACGTTGTGTTTGAGTCTGTTATTGCATTATTGTTCAATTGTTGGCCTTCCATTACGTTTGATGAGAGAAACATGGTCAATCGTCTTACTAAATGCGAATCCCTGTTCCCACATGTTGAACAAATTCGAGTGCTCTTTGAGGACTCCATCAGATCAAGGGTTTTCAGGCCAAGTAATCGTTCTGCGGCACTTTTCAATGAAGTTGCGTGGTAAGTTGTTGTCTTATTTCAATTCTAAAATTCCCTAAGTCTAACTTCTTTCCGTAGGTATCGAATCGAAAGAGCCTATGACGATCAAGCTAATCTATACTCCTCCTTGTCCCTTGAAATTCTAGACCAAATTCCAAAAGAGGAAATCGAGAAAAGCGAAAAGCTGAACAAAATGCTCTCATACAGCTATCATTATCGTGCGACATCTCTCATTTTTACCGATAGCCCTGGTGGTCTCGACGATGTTCAGGCGGAGATGGACCTAGTGATAGATCGTATCAAGAAATGGAATCGGGAAGCGGACGCGATCCAGCTTGCAGATTCTTACAATCTTTTTGCCATGGCACTCACACGCACCAATGAAGACGACAGAGCAATCCAGTCTTGGTGGCAATCTTACGAAGCTTTCGGGAACAGCACCAACGGCAATAAATTACTAAATCAAGAATGGCCCGCGATCCATTTAACAATCATATATTCCATTCGCAACGAGGCAAGTAAAGGCGTGGACATCTTGTTGCCGGTCTTAAAAGCACGCGAGGAAGCTTTTGGCAAAGATGACAAGACCTCGATGGTGTAAGGGCCCCAGTAAAAAGATTTTTCTTTATTTCTAACAGTATGTAGAACTGGAAAAGCACTCCATGCTTTAGGGGATGCTCGCCGTTCCCAGGGCTTTTTTGACGAAGCTCTTGAACTTTTCCAACGAGCTTTAGTAATTTTCAGAGCCACTATTGGGGATAACCATTACATCACTGCGGACGCGTGCTACAGGCTGTCAGAACAATTCATTAGGAAAGGTAAAAACCAGGAAGCAAAGTAAGTTATTTCAAGGATTCACGGCAACATGCGTTCCATGGGCTAATTAGAACAGTCAATTGCTTGAACAAAGCATCAAAGTCTATCGCGATATAAGATGGTATAAACCACAAGCTGCACGTTCTTCTTTCGCAAAAGGACGGCTGCTTGAAATTATGGGGAACAAAGTGGAAGGACACGCCCAATTGGAACATGCCATGCAGCTTCGGCGAGAAATTGTGCCGCATGATCATCGAACTGTGGACCAACTCACAGATGAAGATTTTGACACACTGGTTTGGTATTATTCTAGATAAGCAAGTGGGTTGGGTTGGGAAGTGAACGACCAAATAATTGAACAAACCTCAAGCGCAAAAGAGTGTACCAATCTCCAAATTGAAAAGAAAATATATACCTCATGAGTACGCTCTCCATAACGCGACTAATATCGAACTTTTGAAAGCTCTCGTCTTCTTACATTTGGTTGAGAAGCTGTGCGCTGATAGTCGACCAAAGTTGTTTCAGTAGAACCAGGGGGCGCCATTTCCAAAAACAAAAAGAAATAATGAGAAGCATGAAAGTAAATAAACCCCATACCCATAAACTGAGCCCCCTGTTTTCGATCTCTCTCACCTGCATGGAGAAGACTGAAGTTGTGAAAGATAGAGGGGCAAAAACAAAGGCTAACAAAGTTAGCTTGATTATGGCCTCGGTTTGCTCAATCGCTCGTTGCGACTGACGGAGCATTGCATCATTCATCATTATCGTGATGCCTTCGGTGCACTTGTCCGACAACCTTTCTGCATAAATCAATAGATATTCGTAATCGCTTTCCAAGCGCTCCCTAGCAATCATCGCCTTCCTCCTCAGCTTGTCGGGTGCTTTAGGCCAATTGGGGTGACCTCCAACGCGCACCACTTCCAGATTCTCACTAATGTAGCGTCGATGATCCTCTATCAAGTCTAGAGCGGCCTCCAGGTCATCGATCCGACCGTTACCACCAACGACAGTCGCAGCTTTAATCTTGTGTTTCATCATCTCCAAAAACTGGCTTTCAGAGGCGATTGCGAAACGAAAAAGTTCATCAAGTGCGTAGAATGCATCGCATTCCATGATTTCGGGCCGTAGAGACCGTCCATAATCAAAGGCGAGACGGGCAGCATTCTGTGGCAGGCTAGGTACAATTTCTTGTGTCCGAGGAGCGTCAAGTCCTGCCTGTGTATTCGGTTCGCGCTTTAGGGCAATGCGACTACGGTACTGGATTGTTGGAAGAACTACAAGACTTTCGGAGGCTCGACTACCCTGTTGTAATTTTTTCCAAGGTCCGGTGGATGAATAGCTCAGATCTTTACCATGATCCAGCCAAATGAGAGCTACATGTTCAGCATGTTAGAATATTAATGGTTTGAGGATGAAGGTCTCTTACCTATCCAGCCTTGTGTGTTGCAGGTAACGCAGATTGTGACCATTTGTTCAATTGAAAAGTGCTGTTTATCATGCACCGAGAACCTTCTGACAATAGACTCAGAAACTGATACTTTTATACTCTTCACAAGGTTATTCAAGTACTCTGCCATATTCGCTTTGCAAGAAGCTCGGAGATCTGCAATCGTATGTTCTGGTTGAAAGTGGAAATCGTCTCTAGAAATAACGGAGGTTATACGAATACGTATGATTTCAGCCACTGATGGTAATGAAGACATGAAGAAATGAGTGGGCTTTTGTTGTAACTGGTCGAATTCAAGATGGCGGAAGAAAAACTCGGGATCGATGTCGAATTTCGAGCCAATATGATTTAGCCATTGTGGCGAGGGATAACCTTGCATGAAAAGTAGACGACCAGAAGGCTCCGTCCTGCGCGTTTCCTCGTCGTACTCCTCAAGACTTCGTACGGTGGGTATATTAATTTTGTTTTCCTGCTTTTTTGTGTCGAGGTCATAAAACCGAATGAAATCAGTTGAGCTTTCTGCTATTTGTACAATCCCTTCTTCGCCAAATGACTGGTAGGGGGAGATAAGGAGGCGTGCTAAGCTACTGTAATGCTTTCCGGGATATAAAGAATGTGCAGAGGAACGTTTTGCAAATGCCAAAATTCGTCTAGCATATACCTCTGGTGTTCCTGTAATGTCTATTTAGCAAGTACCGATGTGACGATGAATCTTCATATTACTCTTAGCTTGACGCATGGTATCTCCATTCTCATCACCTTCACCATCGGCCTCTTCCTCGATATATCTATTTGATGGACTATCTGGCGGAATCCTCGACATTCTGCAAAGACTTTGTATAACAAGGCTATACAAGTCTCGGAAAGGATGGTTTTAGGTAGGGACGGGTATTATGCTAGTTGAGGAGTTGAGTTAGAGATATATAAACCTGCTGAAGTAGGGGGAAAAGCGCGTTGTAGTTCTCTCGTTCCTAGCCATAAGCCTCACTCTGTCGCAGCCTCACACCCCCAAATCGTTTCCCTGAGGCTGTTAGGCGACCATGCTGTTGAAGAAGTAATCGGGCAGACGCATACCAGGATTCCGAATGTTGGAGAGCGGGTTGTGGCGGCCTCTCGCCAACAATTAGCCAATCATTGATGTAACCTCCCCTCCTTCCTTCTTCGGTTTCAATTTGGTCAGCCTGGAAGGAAGCAAAATAATTGACAAAATCATTGCTGGCAGTGTGCCCAACTCGATCGGATGTCCTAGTTTTCCAACGTAAGAGGCGTGGGGAGGCTGGAGCAATTATTCTATCTGGCATAAAACGAAAACAACTGAGAGAAATACTCCAACAGCCCCAAGAAACATTGACCGTTCGATGCAGAGTGTGAAATAGACAACATGAAAAGGCTTGCATTTTGTACAAGGAACAATAATTGTGGTATACTCCTAGACATCCCATTTTATTTGTTATTCTCGTAGATGGGAATGACGCCCACTTGGTGCATCAAGCAATATAATATTAGACAGAAAAAAGGGAAAATGGTCCGAAGCAAGTGCACGTGCCGTGGCAGTTCTGTTTCGAGAAGCGTGAACTCGTACTGACAAACGATCGTCAGTTTGTCAGGTGCCTTGGCCAATTGGGATGATCTCACACTCCTAGATTCTTGCCGATCTAGCTCTACGAGTATGTCTCTCCCAAGATTTCCAAAAAAAAAAAACAAATGGGAAAAATAATTAAGCCTTTGACCAACGCTTATCACGTGAGAGCACGGTGACCGGTTCGGCAAATAAAAGGAGACCCCGTCACCCGCCCCGCCTCCCGCCTTCAACCCCTCCTTTTCATAAACATCACCAACACCTCAGAAGATGATCAGCTACGGAGATAACCTTACCCAGAAATCACTGCGAAAAGAGAAAGTGAATCGTGGCTTAGTGGACCAACGACTGTCGGTGAGCTTGGGCTAACCCGTCACGGATCTCATGGGGGAAAGTGGGATCCCCCCCAGTACAAGTATTCTTGCAAGAATGGAAGCTCTTAGCGAATTATTTCCATTTTTATTTCACTTATATTCCCATGCGTTCGTTGCATCGCGAGTCTTTGTTTCTTTTTTCAGCATATGGTCCATTGCGGCATGAGCCGCGAATTGATTTCTCCATAACCCCCCTCGCGAGGAGCATGTCTTATGAAATGCTCAAATGGCAGAAAATGACAAGCAGAAAGTGTTGACAAAGGTGAAGTCAACCAGCTCCGGTTTGTACTAGCTATCGCCCTGAGAAATCCAATGTTATTTGTTTCGTCACACTTCCAAGGTTCTATAATGTTTCTACCTCTTTCCTTTACCGAGCTTGATTGCTCCCATTCTCTGCCAAGAATGCCGTTTTCCAAACCCATGGTATGCCGAACTCCCCAGTTTTGTACCCCATTTACACATATTCATACATTTGCAAATATATCTGCGCTGTCCATCCTATCGCTGGTCTCGAGACCCGTCGTCCAAATCTTTCCTCGACTCGTAACTTATTGTGACTGCGTCCGTCCTCCTGATTCCTTCTTTCACCCCAAGTCTTTTATCCTCCTCGCGTAGTTCTCTAAGTATGCTTTCCTCGCTAGTGTTTGTGGGGTCGTTGTATTTCGCAGAAGATGCCGTGTTTGTCGCGCCTGCTCCCTGGTATATTTTTGACGATTGGTGGTCTGTACTACTCAGTTTCTTAGACTGCTTGGACTGTTGTTTGCCCACATATTCTGGTAGTGGGAAGCTTTGAGAATCACCAGAACTTTCGCCCCTGCTTCCGCGCCGAATCCTCACGTACAGTGGACGAAGAACGATGACGGACGAGCAAATTATCGTGACGAGAAGCTCGGTGGAAGACCAAAGAACCATTGGAACAGTGTCATCTAAAAAGGTCAGTCGCTATTTGAGTTTTGAATTAGCAAATAAAAGCTTACGGATGTATTCGCCTGCGTTGAGACTTTGAAGTAGGACTGTTCGAACGATGCCGCAAACTCCTGCGCTGATTTTGTTTAAGAAAGTTAGGCAAAGGCGCATTTCCTACCATTTTACGAAGGTAAGACTTACAAAACCCCAAGACTAAGCCCAATCGCCACTGTATACTTTTCTTTTCGCTTCATGTTCAAAGACCATACAACATGCCATGGCAAAAGAGCTAAAACGAAGTCCATCAACGAAGACCAAGCTGTTTTGTGTTAGTATTCTTCGTGTGCAATAAATGGTCAGCATAATACTAACCTGCGGTGAACAGGCCCATATATATGAACTGCAGCTTGCAGTATCCCTCTACTGTCGGATCCCAAATCTTCTGAACTGGAACGCACTGAAAAAAGATACCAATTCCGCTGGTGCAACCCGCGATGACCGTTGAGACAATGCAGAACCAGAGAAGGTATTTGTGCCATTTCTCGACAACAATCCGAAGAAGAAACAATGCGACTGAACTTTTGCTTGTCGGGATGGCGAAAATGCAAATCGACTGCCCAATAAGTTCCCATTTCATCGCCACAGAATATACAGCCGGATCCAAGTCGTCCCTCAAACCCCCTAAACCCGATAATGAAGACGCAGTCGTAAACCCACAAAACATGAAGAAAAGTATCTAATCAAGTGAGTTAGCAACACTATTCCACAAGCTTACATCGAAATTCTGACCATACCAAGCTGATAATAATCCAGTAGTCATCCCAACCAACATTGTGAATCAGACATCTTCGCGTATAGTATCTTGCCAGAACAAAAACCATCCCGATCAGAGCCTGAATCCACATAACCCAGTTGGTGGTAACACCAAGATTGGTCATTAGAGTCATGACGGCGAAACGAACAATAGACCTTGGGGGAAGTCTTTTGCGAAGGGCGATAACAACAGAAGAATGAAACAGAAGGTCTCTTCATTTCTCTTGCGCGAACTGAATGTGTATATTTTGTCGGCAAGGGGCTGTTCTCGGTGGCTACTCGCGTTTGCAATCGCCCAGCTTTGCTAGGCTAGCCCCCTAGCCCTTCATAGCCTCCCTGTCGAGTTATGCTGCTCGCATAGCCTCACCAAGGGCAGTCAGCCTGCCTCTCCTAGTCTAGTCTGACTGTCTTTTTGCATTAGTCGACTAGCCTCGTGATCAGCCTGCATGCAGTTTCCGTTACCTAGGTAGACAAGCTGGCTGAGACGGCTGGCCTAGTAGGTCTTTTCAGGGCATACAATTTTTTGCTCTTTTGGCCCTTTCCAGTACAAATTTCCTACTCCCAGAAGGTGCTTTGAAACTTGCTGACATTTTTTCGGAGTTTGTTGGCATTGCAAACTCGTTCCTTACTGCAGCACGGAATATACAACGACTACTATCTAGCCGGGAATTATCTGATTTTCACGGGAAGAACCTTACCTCCCGGCATTTGTTTTCTCAGCAAGGGTTGAACTTGCCATTGGACGCACGCGCAACTTCAACCCCACAACCCCCACAAAACCGTCAGGGTGGGATCCGCGGATGCCTTCCGGTCAATGCCAAGTTCGGCTACGACTATATTTACGTGTTAGACTTCTTTAGAGCACAGCGTTTCGAAATCTCTCGTCTGCTTCGCTATCATCTCGACCTACTCAATATTATTCATTGCAAGTGGTGGATGACTTTGGTATGTCCGAGTCTCGAAGTATTTCAGAAAACAAAGTCCATTCTTGTTCACAGCTATCGGGGGACATACGTTTAGGAATTGCAGACACGAAGAAAAATTTGAAGCCTCACAAATAAATATTATTTTATGACGGCTGAATCGTACGATTATCACCCAGGAGATCAGCTTCAAAATTCCTATGTCAGATTTTGGAGACAAGGAATTACGACCAAAACGACGGGACAGGAATCCTTTTCCAGTCATGAAATGCAACCTCACCAGTGCTGCTGAAGCTTTAACTAGGGTTGTTGCATTATCCGTATCCTTGGGCCCCCGCTAACTTAGTGGGTATTGATGAAATGTCTTGGACAACCATGGGTATATCAAAATTCGTCACAACTTAGGATGTGATGAGTTTGCCATTTTTGCGGAGGAGGCTAACCCCCACATTACAGTTTTGCATTTCCTGATCAAAAGAGGGAAGAGCACCGCTGCACACTTACCCGCTGTGACTTTATGTCTTCATTTTCAATTGGATTACCTTCTTTCATCTTTTCAATTACGGTAATTATTGCTGTACCCTCCATTATCTGCAAGGAAACTCAATAGTTATCGGAATCAATATTCCGTGCTTTGTGATAAGCCGTAATAAAGTGACGATTATTGGGCAGATTGCCTGATGTTATTTGTTCTTCACATGCATAGCCAAGAGACAATGGAGCCAAATTCACCTAAATTATCATTTCTAGCTCTCGTTGCTCTTGACTCTTTTCTTTTACTTAAATTTATTCCTCGCCACTGACAGCTTTGAATTTCATACCCGGCTGCCACGAGGTTTCCTTGCTAAACTCTGCAAAATGGGACTGCCTGTGCTGGTTGTTGCCCTTGGCCTCGCAGCTTTTGTTTTACACACATTTTACTCGTTCTTCTTCTCCCCTCTCAAACATATTCCGGGTCCGTTCTGGGCAAGATTTTCGAACCTTTGGAGATTAATCGATCATTACAAGGCTACACAAATTATCACCCAACAACGGTTGCATAAGAAAAATGGGCCGGCTGTTCGCCTTGGTCCCAATTTCGTCAGTCTGTGCGACCCTCATTTGATCAAGACTGTCTACTCTACTCGTGGAAATTTTCTCAAGGTCAGCTCAAAGATAATTCTTTCCCAATTGAAAATGACGAAGTTACTGAGAGGTGTGTGTAGAGCGATTTTTATGCCGTCAACGATGCAGTTCAAGATGGCCATACTATCCAGAATGTCTTTGGCACGAGAAGTAATGCTTTCCATGGCAAGTATATGAAGCCTATCCAGAAGCTCTACTCGATGACGAACATTCTCGAAATGGAAGAGGCGATCAGCAAAACTATTAAACTTTTCTGCGATCAATTGGAAAATCGATTCGTGGATGGGGCGAATGCTGGGAAAACATGCGATATTGCGGATTGGATTGGATATTGTGAGTTCAGCATACATATTGGGTCTGGGAATAAGTGCTGATTATTGTTCCAAGTGGCATGGGATGTTGTTGGGGAAATCACTTTCAGCAAGGAAATGGACTTTTTGAAGTCGGGATCTGATGCCAGAGACACGATCCTTACTGCGGAATCAGTCATGCATTACTTTGGTATTGTAGGCGTTCCTTTCTCATGTAGTTTTTTGTCATAGCTTGTACTTCAGCTAATCACATTATAGGTCGGACAGATGCCTGTTCTTGACAAGTGGTTAGGGAAGAATGCCTGGTGCCCTATCAAGTTTCGAACTTTCAACAATGTCGCTGGATATTGCGTTCAGCGTTTGATAGATCGCGTCTCAACTCCGGCTGAAGGCAAACCACCACACGATTTTCTCAATAGCTTTCTCGAAGCCAAAGCCGCAAACCCAGACGTTGTTACGGATAATGAAGTAGTCGGCTATCTTCTTCTCAATGTATGCATCCCAGCTCCAACAATCCAGTTCATGACACTAATAAAAATTCTTCCCAAAGATGCTGGCTGGTGCCGATACCACCGCAATCACCCAAAAAGCCATTGTATACCAAGTTCTCAAGAATCCTTCCGTACTCTCAAAACTAGTAGCCGAAATTGACGCCGCGAAATTGCCATTCCCTGCAACATATGCCACCACTCAAGAACTGCCATACCTACAAGCAGTAATCAAAGAGGCTCTCCGAATTCACCCACCAGTCGGTCAAGTCCTAGAACGCATCGTTCCTGCACAGGGTCTCGCTTTACCAGATGGCAGAGTTATTCCGGCAGGGACAATAGTCGGTATGAACCCATGGGTAGTAACACGTGACGCGACAGTTTATGGGGAAGATGTTGAAGCTTTTAGACCGGAAAGATGGCTTAAAGGGGAAGATGAAAGCGAAGATGCTGCTGGAGCTAGATTGAAAATCATGAAGGATGTGGATTTTGCTTTTGGTGGTGGGAACAGAGTTTGCACTGGTAAGAATTTGGCGAATGCGGAGATGTTCAAAGTTATTGCTACTTTGTTCGGGAGATATGATGTGAGTAGAAGCTTTCCTGATTTGTTTCGGGAGTTTAATGCTAATTATTTGTAGATGGAACTTGTGGAACAAGATTGGAAAGTTCATTATTGGTGGTTCGTTTTTACTGATAAGGTCCGGATCAAGCTCAGTCGTCGAAATATTTAATGCGATATTAGGAGACCATAGACGAGTGAGCCAACCGACGCAAAATGGAACAATACTTATGATCATCAAGGCACACTTATACTCAACAACCTAATCATTGCTTCGTCTGTAGCCAGATCTTTGAGGGATTGCCTGTGCAGTGGGATCAGTATAGGGGAGAGTGGGGTTATCTGTTTCCATTTCCATACGGTAGGTCGTAGGGTTTGGGGGTCAAAAATATAGCTGACTGGCAAGAAAATAGAGAACATGCCTACCGTTTGTGACGCAAGGAAGTTTCTTGAATACGTGCACATAGATCCTCAAGGGTCATGTGGGTACTACCAAGAGAAGGAGGTTTATTCTTTGAAGGTGCCAAATGTTTACAGTAGTAAGGAGGTAAGCCTTGATTCCCCAGCCCTTAGCGGGAGCTTTGGACTACTTCTTGAATCTCAAGTATCACACGAGAACAGAGATTTGATCAAGTTCATTTGTGTAACAAAAAACATCGCTTTGTGTAAAACTGACCGCTATGAATCCTACCTATGACATAATATCGAATCGTCAATTTTTGAGGAGACTAAACCATGCAATTTTGGTAGGCAAATTCATCTGTAAGTATATCTCTCTCCCACGATTGGGTTTCATGGCAAAGCCACTATTTTCTCTTTGGTGGCGAGGGCGACGACATTTCCTTCATCCTGGCCTAATTTCCGGAATGTATCTCCGACAAAAGTCATGTAGGCAGTTTTGGTATCCTTCTTTCCCTTTGAAATTAAACCGTAGAGGATTTTGCCTTTGGGGTCTAGAACCCATGAACTGCGATCATCAGGTCCTACATGAATATAGTTAATCAAGATTGTTCTTCCACATCTCACTCGCTCAAGTTGGTGCTAAGCTTGTACTTACAGAAGCAACCTTTTAGTTCTATCTCATACCATTCCCCGGGCTGTTGGACCTCAGCAGACCTCATTACTTTTCCTTCAATGATGTTATGGTATGCAGATCGAATTACAACTTCGGTATTGGGAAGAATTCTATCAGCAACATACTCCGGTTGCGGATTTTGTTCGAGAAATCGTCGTCTTCTGTGTCTCTCACATATTGTTCATTCTCAACCGAACCCCTCTCGCGCTCGCTTGGGAACTCATATATAGTGCTGTCTGTGAAACTGCTAAGTAACGAGGTTTTGATTTAATGTGGTGTGCTTTTAAACATACACTTGTCTTGGTCCACGACGTTTGCCATTAAGCGACAAAAAATAGTCCCATTACGAGAAACGAAACCTCCCAAGGTGCTTCTTCTAGCTCCCTTTCCAATTGCACCCCCGAACGGTGCTCTTGATTCTCTGGGGATGTTGAAGTCTGTAAGCGAAAATTTCGGGTTTAAGGGTCAAAGTTCGAAGTTTTGTCGTCAATTTGGTGCAAGTGGAGAATATTGGCAAATAGTTAAAAGTCTTTCTGTTGTCGTACTGATTTAAAGCGGCATTTATATGTTTTGTAATAGAAAATTTGTGAACCATCTCCTGGGTGTATGAATAAAAACTGTCAAATTGTGGTGATTAATTCAAGCTGTGATAAAGACAATCAATGAAGGCTCACAAGAACGCTTGACTCACTTGATTCCACGACGACTGCCATAAGTCTCCGGGAAAGTGTGTTTTTGAGTCTTTTCCAATCAACTGGTGAATCACACTCTTTCACAGATATTGATAGTTCGACCAAAGCAAAACGCCAACCCCACCTCCCTCCAAGCAGTACCTTGAGGGGCTGGAATCCGCGTATGACCAACCCCGAACCAACTTCTTGTCAAGTCTTTAGTCTTCAATCTTATATTCTAAGAAGTGACAGTCACTTGGCACACTTTGAAGTATTCCTTGCAAAAGACGATGTATCCAGAGAACAGCGCGAGTCTCTCACCTTAAAAAACAGGGCAGCAGTAGAAAATAATATCCAGCGATGACAAATTCAGCACAAAAAGGCACCGTTGTTGGAGATAGCTGCGGAGTAGAAGTGTTAGAAGAACTCAGCTTAGAAACTGGGAAAGCTATGCATTTCATTGGGAGAGAAGGCGAAGAGAGGGGTTGAAACACCAAGAAATCAAATTTAGAAGGTGATAAAGTTAATCTCCAAAACCCAAGCCATATGACCCCTTGGAAACAGCTAGATCTCTCTTCTCTTATCCTCGAACCTAACAATACCGCCGAGTTACCTTCGTTCATTCACCTATCTATTTTTCAAACCAGATATTTCCTCAAACTTCATTCTAGCTTCGAAATCCGAGCTAATAATCTTACATCGTTCTAATCTCACAGAAGTGACTTGGGTATTGGATAAGTGTGCATGAGTTTTGACTCCATTCTTTGTTGTCAGTGAGGTGTCGGACTCACTATTTGGACCTTGAGGTGTGTATGAACAAAGAGTAGCAAAGTAGAAGAATTAAAAGCGGTGAGAAGTGGCTAGGAAATTATCCCCTTCTTACACCCAAGTGAAGAGCAGAAGAGAAAATCAAGACGGAGAGAGATAAATGTCTTACCTCTAACCATAACAAAGTGAGTACCAAAGAAAACGGGATAATAACAAAACATGGTTTTATGAGAGACTACTCGCCACATCTGAAACTTGACATAGTACGGCATCCTGAATACACTGAAAAGTCGGAATCGACTAAATCGCAAATCGTAAAGGTTAAGTATTTGCAGCTAGATTAACTAAGGCCTCTGAGAGACATATCAAATATCAAATGATCTTATACTATCTACTTGTTCTCTTGCTCTCTTGCTCTCTCGTTACTTAGTAAAAAAGGGATAGAAGAATATAACAATGCTCTCTTACACTATCGCTCCTTATTCCATTTTTTTATGTATTATGTGTACGCGAGATAGTACAGGAGAGAAAGTGTGTAGGAGAGAGCGTAGGAAAGAGGGGAGAAGGAGGGGGTAAGGGTAAGCAAACATTCTGGGGGAGGAATTCTCCTAGTGTAGGTAAGTGAAGTTTAGGAACGTAGCAAACATTTCCCCCCTTCCTTCCCCTCTCCCCTCCTCTCATCCCTATCTTTCTACCTCCACCCCTCTCCCTTATTTATCTAGAAACAATAGAAAGAGTTCAATGCGATAGTTAGGTAATAGTAAGGATGCGACAGCGATAGCGAGGGGGCGATGTTACTACTATACACGTGATACTTGTTATCCCTCCATGTTCTCTAATTGGCTAGTAGCTATAATTGAGACTATCTAGGCTTAATGTAGATAGTAAGAGGGGGTGGGGGGTCAAGAGGAAGAAGGGATTTGAATTGAAAACTATTGTATTTTATACTTATAAAAATTAACACTTTGCGATTTGCGATTTTCTATTTGCGATTTAGTCAATCCGACTTTTTGGTGCATTCAGGATGCCATATATAGCGAACATAAAGGGACCACTATTGCCAAAGTATAAAGAAAGTTTAGAAGGGAGATCAAGTACTACTCTTCTATGAAATTAGAAGTGAAAAACTGGGCTTTGCTGTCGTTTTCAAACCTACCTTCGAATCCTATTAACTCCTTCATCCATTCATCCCGCTCACCTCTCTCCTCCAAAAACATAAACCATCCACATCTTCCCTCCTTGAAACCTAGAACCAGGAAATCTTTCCATCCCCAGCTTCCGCAGTATAGAGAAATGTTCGATCAGTCCCCTCCACTCTATATCCCAAAACTCTAAACCCAAGACTTGAAAGAGGGGTTTTATGTCAACATACGGGTTAAAATGAGACTTCTTATTCCCTCTCAATCCACCTCATGTTTTGCCCCTCCTCTTTCTCATCCAAGAATAAATCAAGAAAAAAGGAGAGAGGCTTTAAAAATCCCAACCTCCTTCTTCAAAAATATCCTCCCCCTCCAACTCACTGCATACCTTTACAATCTATCCTCACACACAAATTCTAGCTCCCATCTAAACACCTTAACCTCCCCCCCCCCCCCCCCCCCCCCCCCCCCCCCCCCCCCCCCGCGGACTCTAGAAAAGTTACGAAATACTCAACTGAAGTTCAAAAAAAATCAGTGACCTCTAACCCGAGACTTTCCTTTTCAGCCCCTAACTCCATTTCTAGGCCCCACTTGTGAAGGTTGGTTTACCCATGAGTTACTCGTGGGTTACTCGTGGGTTACTCTTAGCTTACCCCCGGGTTAACGCTTGGGTTACTCATAACTTCCTCACGATTTCTATTTTTAGTCTCCACACTTAGTACCTGGCCTACTCGCCACTCTCAAGCTTACTTGACCAAAATTTAAGCTTACTCGAGCAATTACTAGCTCACAAGTCAATTTGCTAGCTCACTCAACAATCATCAACTAAGGCTACAAAAAACTCGAGCTTACTCTCAAACCAATTTTTTGGCCCCCCCCACCAAATATAAGGTGCAGCTTAAGCCTTTACTCGTGGTTCACCTGACTTGGCAACCTATCGCGTAAGCTGCAAAAACTCCAGTTTACTCGCCACCCCGCCCCTCCCCCTCTCCCCCCTTTTTTGACCCCCAACTTTGTAGCATCGCTTATCCGTTAACGTGGTTTATCACCGAGTCGATCACTTCAAAACCTATACAAAAAAAGTCTGTGCATAACCGTGCACCTTATGTATTTATGAATAGATTCATTTTAAGTTAAAATCTTATTAAAGAAACAAGGTTTTAAGATTATAATAATATTAATTTTATATCTTTACTAACGTGGTTTATCAGCACCTCGTCAATATCAGTACCTCGCCACTTGAAATCTCATACAAAAAACGTCTGTGCACAACCGTGCACTTTCCGTATTTATTAATAAAAAAATCTAAAATTGAAATTTTACTAAGGAAACAAGAGTTTAATATTATAATAATATCAATTTTAATTCTTTACTAGTTTTAATTAACAATTCGCTTAAAAATACCCCTGTAATCATTAGTAATTTTTCCTTTTTTAAATGACACTTTAATATAAGATAAGTAATATTTAAAAACTAAGAATTAA